>JAYEVE010001059.1:0-236878 GCA_036346375.1 Guadua angustifolia | reverse complement strand
AAGGAGGCGGTGGAGCCGCTTGATGGGGTGGGGCTATGGTATGGCTGGAGCAAGGCGTACGAGCCACGCACGCCGCTGATGGTGGTAGCCATATACGAATGACACATACCTCTTCAATGCGTTTGCACCCATGGGGCAGCAGGTGATAGCTCTCTCGGTCGATCGATCGATCTCGAATTATTGCGCTACAAATTTATAATCCCAAGTGTTGTGATGTTATTATTTAAGTTTGTGAAATTAAAGATAATTTTAAGCTCAAGTTTGTAAACAGTACTTCCCTTGGAAATTGTGAGATCATGTGATGAAAAATTGGTTGAATGGTGAAATTGGCATTGTAAAGTGATTTTGGTTATGGCATGTGTGGTGCTTGTGCATGTGCTATGTTGAGATGTTTTAATTATGCTGGTGATAGCATGATGGTTTTGCTTGATGCAATGCACTCGTGTGAGTGGTTGCATGGATTAACCTTGAGTCAAGTCGTGGACTTGTGCTCGGACTGGTTGTTGTTTATTCGTGTGCAGGTGTTGCTCGAGGGCGAACGTGGTCGATGACGGGACCGGAACTAGGTTCATGGAGGAACTGAGGTTCGGGACTAGGTTCAGGGAGGAATCGAGGTCCTGGTGGTCGAGGATGTCATGCGGGACGTTCGGGCTAGAGAACGGTGCACACGAAGGCTGGTTAGTCACGTGAGTGCGGCAGGCGGGCCGTACGCGTGCATGTGTGAATTTTGGGTTGTATGCATATATTGGGCCATGTGTTATTGGGCCAAGTGGATATGCATACATGTGTTAGGGTTTTGAGGTGTATAAAAACCCTGGAAAACCTAATCAATGAAATGAAGGCTTTTGCGGCGGCTGGAGGCTCAGCCGTTTTTCATGCGCAAGGGTTTTTGCGGCGGCTGTGCATTGTTGCCGGTGACTAGAAAATTTCTTGCGGCTGCAGGTCTTGGATCCTTGGTGTTCTCGGTGGTCATCTCTCGCAGAGATCTAGTCCTTCCAGTCGTCGCTAGCGTTGCATCGGTTTGGTGTTTCCAGGCGAAGTTCTATCCTCGGGCAAAGGCTTCTTTTGCATCGATCTCTTACTGATTGACTGCAGCGACGTGCTGTAGCTCCCGCCCTCTGCCCTCGATCGTTGTTTTTTTTTAGCCTGCAGGCGTTGCATACATGTATGCGTGACAAAGGACGGCGTTCTTGCATACATCTCGTATCCGGCGGCTGGCTCTCCTGGCGACAAAAGGGTCTTCGGGCGTCTGCGGCAGCCGGAGAGATTGTTTCTTTTCTTGTGCCGAGAGCTTCCTTTGTCGTGAAGACGTCCTCCTGGCGTGAGTGCTTCCGGCGACGATCGACTAGATAATTGGCCCAGCCAGATTGTTTTTTCTTGCGCCGCTGAAGGTTCCTTGGCTTGGATGTTTTATCTGGCGTCGGCTTGCTCCTGCCTGGCGTTTTTGTTTTTGTGTCTTGAGCTCCTGGAGTTATTTGCTTTGCATGCATTAGTGCTGGCGTGACTAGAAGCTGGTATACTGCCGCATGCATGCTTGCATAAAAAAAGGAACGGCGACTAGAAAATCTGGATTGCACGCATGCATGTGAGATTTTCTTGATTGGCTTGCATCGATTATTCTTGCACTCATGCATAGTTATGTTAAGTATACTTCAAACTGAGACTTTGTTAATTCTATTATTTAATCAATTGTTCTATATTGTTTAGTTGTTTCATCATAATAATTTTGATTTGATCCATCCAAAATATTGCTAGGGCATCTAGTAATTGATCTTAAAAGTTTGATTGGTTAATTCCTTTTAGATTTTGTTTAATCTCATAATTACGGTTTGATCTATTCTCGTCATTATTTGATACAGTCAACTTGCGAAGGTTATATCTTTAGATCCGTAGATCCGATCGGATTGATTCTTATTTTGTTAATTTGGAAATTGAATCTAGTTTGTACAGTTAAAATTTCATATCAATCTAACGGTTAGATCTTCGGGAATTACGGTTTTAGTGAATGTCTATTAATCTGTTTTTGTCGAATCCGAGAGCAATATTTCATAATTAATTTAGGGGGTTTTGTGAATCAAGAAAATTTTGATTTTAGCTTCCGCGCAATCATTCACCTCCCCTCTGATTGCTAGTTTAATATATATCGATCCTACAGAAATAAAGGGCATCAAAGTAATTTCCCGTTCGCTCAGAAACGACCACAGCATCATGAGAAAAATGAAAACACAAGTCTGCATGAGTACGTGTTCAAACAAGATTTATCCCGAAGCACACATCTAAAGCACAAAACAAATTTCGGCTTGACCTTCACCAATTGGGATCTGTGTTGTGAAGGCCTGAGGTTTTCGAGCAGCTTCAATTTATCAGATCTTGGAATCCAAAAAGGACAAAAACTTCAAGCTGGAGATTGTCTTTAGGATAGTAGATTATTCTACTTCCAGTCACCTCCCTGGATGTCTAGGAGCAACTCTGCGAGGAAGCCGCACACAATCTGCAATAGATTGAAGCACGAACGATACCCAGTGTATTTAGCTTAACTACCAAACTGATTAGATTCAAGATATATAACTAGTTGCACATACCTTCATGGTATCTAGATCTCCACTTGGGGCTTCAGTAACGCCAACATCCAGGAACAACATATTTCCAAGATTTTGGGTCCCTTAGTTTAGGCCCTAAAGATGGAAAAATGATGACAGAATTCTCAATGTAAATGAGCTGCATTTTAGTTGAAACTATCTGTTTTACATCCATAACTGAGTAAACATATCTTTATATACAAAAACAACCGGTGATATTCAAGGCACCACCTTCATTTGAAGGGTAAGAAAATCCCATAATAATCATAAATTCTAGAAATTCTTACATTAGTCGGAAGAAAAGAGAAGGATTTCCACCACTTATTTTGGTGCAGCAAATTAATCATATATAACAAATACAATTGTATTTCAATAATTGAAAGTAGACTTGTATATCAAAGAAAGGATCTCTACCGCTTATTTTGGTGGGGCTATATTATAGCGGTGCAGATTAATCATATATAAATAGAGTTATATAACAAATACAATTGTATTTCAATAATTTAAAGATTTAAAGTAGAGTTGTATATCAAAAACAATTGTAATATAATATCTAGACGTGCACTTATGCGGGCAATCAGACCAAGGCCACGCAAGGTGTAGATTTGTAGCATACTAGGCGAGGGAAAAAATAAAAGAAGGAAAGCAAATCAAAAGGTACCTTCCTCAGGATCGCTTGAACGAGCATGGGATAGGTCCTTGTGTTCAAGGCTGTCTAACCCTTGTTCCAGGCATTCATACATCGGCTTCATATTTAAATCTGGACAATATTCAATCTTAATCTCCCGAAGACCTGTGTGATTTGCAAGACCAGCTGGTAAGGATGCCAGCCGTTTGCACCTACGAAGAATGAGTTCTCGCAATGATGGCAGGTCACCCAAACACTCCAGTGACTCCAATGTTTTGCAGCCCCAAATAGATAAAGACTCAAGTGCGTCCAGCTGCCCTGACACGGAGCGAAGCTTACCACAACAACAAATGCTTAACTGCTTGAGGGACGGTGGTAGATACGGAAGTGCTACCAATTTATCACAACCATGTATTCTTAAATATTCTAGGCATGATAGAGAATTATTTCTTGGTGATGGCAATCGCTCTAGCATACTTGTGCATGAGAGGTCATTACAGTGTTCCGATGATGCAAATGTATCAAGGTGTTCCACCTGCACACTCTCTGACTCCTTCCCCCATATGGACACGAGATTAGGGCAGTCAAAAATATGAATATCTCTGAGAGATGGGGGAAGAATGAAGAGCTCTGTCAAACTTTCACAATGCTGTATGACATTGTTCAGGAGGATGCAATGACAGGGACAATAACATCGAACTAGAATTTGCATTAGAGAAAACAATCTTAAGATTTCCAAATGAAACCAGTAATATTAGCCATTTGGGGTACTATACTCTGCATGGAAATAAAGGGCATCAAAGTAATTTAATACATCCCGTTCGCTCAGAAACGACCACAGCATCTGCATGAGAAGTACGTGTTCAAACAAGATTTATCCCAAGCACACATCTAAAGCACAAAACAAATTTGGGCTTGACCTTCACCAATTGGGATCTGTGTTGTGAAGGCCTGAGGTTTTCGAGCGCTTCAATTTATCAGATCTTGGAATCCAAAAAGGACAAAAACTTCAAGCTGGAGATTGTCTTTAGGATAGCAGATTATTCTACTTCCAGTCACCTCTCCTGGATGTCTAGGAGCAACTCTGTAAGAAAGCCGCACACAATCTGCATTAGATTGAAGCACGAACGATATCCAATGTTTTTAGCTTAACTACCAAACTGATTAGATTCAAGACGTATAACTAGTTGCACATACCTTCATGGTATCTAGATCTCCACTTGGGTCTTCAGTAACGCCGACATCCAGGAATAACATATTTCCAAGATTTTGGATCCCTTAGTTTAGGCCCTAAAGATGGAAAAAATGATGTCAGAATTCTCAATGTAAACGAAGGAGTTGAAATTTTCTGTTTTACACCCATAACTGAGTAAGTATATCTATATATATAAAACAACCGGTGATATTCAAGGCACCTCCTTCATTTTAAGGGTAAAAAAGTCCCGCAATAATCCTAAATTTTAGAAATCCTTACATTGATCGGAAGAAAAAGAGAAGGATTTCCACCACTTATTTTGGTGGGGCAAATTAATCATATACAACAAATACAATTGTATTTTAATAATTGGAAGTAAACTTGTATATCAAAGAAAGGATCTCTAACACTTATTTTAGTGGGGCTAGATTATAGCAGTGCAGATTAATCGTATATAAATAAAGTTATATAACAAATACAATTGTATTTTTATAAGTAAAAGTAGAGATGTATATCAAAGACAATTGTAATATAATATCTAGACGTGCAGTTACGCGGGTAAGCCTGCTAGTTTATTACCCGCTAGTTTATTAAAAAGTAAATTGAACAACCATATAAACTATTGAAATTGGGTGTTCCCCTACCATAATGAATTGTGTACACACGAGAAATATATTTCCGTTGTGTTGGCGGTCAATGAATTATAGATCAATACTAAATAATAGATGTTGGCATACGTGTTATGCTGAAATACGTTAATCAATCAAAAAGGGCTACCTTCCTAGTTTGGGGAAGCAAAACTAGGAAAAAAATGCACCTTCATCTCAAAACATAAGAAAAGTTTGTTAACAAACTTGAAAATGATAATAACAAGCCATACCAAATTTGTTTCCAAAAGACAAAAACACAACGGGACATGAATAAAATTTCAAATGGGCCGCAAGGTGTTGATTTGTAGCATAGTAGGCAAGGGGAAAAAATAAAAAGAAGGAAAGCAAATCGAAAGGTACCTTCCAAAGGATCGCTTGAACGAGCATGGGATAGGTCCTTGCGTTCAAGGCTGTCCAGTCCTTGTTCCAGGCATTCATAAATCGGCTTCATATTTAAATCTGGACAATATTCAATCGTAATCCTCCGAAGACCTCTGCAATTCGCAAGACCAGCTGGTAAGGATGCCAGCCGTTTGCAGCTTCCAAGACAGAGTTTTCGCAATGATGGCAGGTCACCCAAACACTGCAGTGACTCCAGTGTATTGCAACTCCAAATAAATAAAGACTCAAGTGTGTCCAGCTGCCCTGACACGGAGCGAAGCTTACCACAATAAGAAATGTTTAACCACTTGAGGGACGGTGGTAGATACGGAAGTGCTACCAATTTATCACAACCATCTATAGTTAGACTTTCTAGGCATGATAGAGAATTATTTCTTGGTGATGGCAATCGCTCTAGCATACTTGTGCATGAGAGGCCATTGCAGTGTTCCGATGATGCAAATGTATCAAGCTGTTCCACCTGCACACTCTCTGACTCCTTCCCCCATATGGACACGAGATTAGGGCAGAAAGAAATATTAATATTTGTGAGAGATGAGGGAAGAATGAAGAGCTCTGTCAAACTTTCACAAGCAATTATGAATAGTGAGGTTAGATGCGGCAGGAGCCGATCCCTTGCTCGAGTTGGGTCTCCTTTGACCTGTGTGGGTGTGGGCCCTATTAGCTTACTGCATCTATCAATCCACAGATTCTTCAAGGATACCAAGCATAGGAATTCTTCCTCTGGCCAGTAGATGAGAGCATCGCATGACTCGATTTTCAAACGTACGAGTTTTCCAAACCACTTCCAAATCCCAATTGTTGGATGCGATGGACTTGAGGGGAAGAAAAAGTCACAGCCAAACAACTCCATTTCCAAAACGGATGCTTCATGGTTCTCATCGAGCTGCAGTGTTGGTGTTGCATCCTTGTCTTGGCAAGACAGTATTAACTTGGACAGCAAAGACATGTATTTGGATCCAAATATTGATAGGGATAGCTGTGCCTTTTTTCTGTTAGCTCTACAGCCTTGAGTTTTGGAGCTTCAGGTAGAGTTGTCAGCATTGGACACCTCTTAATATCGAGCTTCTCCAGCAGAGGAAACGTTAGTTCTTCTTGGTTTGTTCCTTCCGTTGCCACCCATTTCTCCAACCTCTCCAAATCATGTAACCAGAGTTCTTTTAATGATGGAAATGCTGTGCATGCGGTGTCACTGCATAGGCTTTGCAATTTATCCAATCTAATCAAATAAAGAACTTGAAGAGCCTTCAAATGCCAGAAGTGAGGAAATTCCTCACACGCTGTACACCCAACTAGGTGGAGTTCAGTCAAGTTCTGTAGCACACCAAGATCTGTCGTCCACATAGGTAAACCAGTGCTTTTGTAAGAAACTATCCTTAGCATTAGCAGTCCATTATGAGGTCTAAGAGCATCTAGGACCTTTTTATGAGAATCTGATACTGGTTCCGCTCTGCTGTGATCACTCCATTCAAGAGATAAGTGTGTGAGTTTCTCTTTATTTCCAAGATTGGCCGCTTTTGCATGCGCTTCAGTTACATTTTCTAGACAGCATAACTCTAATTCGCCACAAAGGTTTAAGTTCTGCAATTCTCTGGCAGTACTACAACCAGAGCTAGCACCCACCACAAAATATGTCAGAGTTTGCAGAGAAGTGAGCTGTCCAAGATCTGGAGGCATGCACTTCAATGATTCGCATCCATTAGTGTAGAGATGTCGGAGGCTTGTCATATACTTCATGTCCTTTGGAAGTCGACCAAGACTGCTGCAATTAGAAAGGTCCAATGTCTGTAGATTGTACAGTATGCTTATTTCTTCAGGAAGTTCTTTGATCATCTGGTTGCTTGAGAGATTAAGGTATCTTAGGTGCTGTAAGTGCCATGGTCTGATTAGCGGCAGTTCTTTCCATAGAAAGAGGTGTAGTGCCCGTAGAGAATTACACTTCGATAAACGTGGTGCCGAACCTTCAGTATACAACAACGTTCGGAGACTAGCAGATTGATTCTTCAGAAAATCATCCAAATGAGTTCTGATTTCATCGTACGATGAGAATAAGTGGCGAGTAGAATTTAACCATAACTTCTTGTGATTGGGCCTATCAGTTATAGTGAGACATTCTTTTCCCATAACAGACAAAGCAATGTCATGCATAAGATCGTGTATCTTGCATATGGTTCTGCAACGGAGCTCATGCGTTGGTCTAAACTCCTCATCAAGCTTCACATCTTGAAAGAATGATCTCCAAGCAAGCTCCTTGAAAATTTCTTCGCCAGTGGTTTCAAGATGGACTTCTTCCTGCAGTGGTATGAAGTCATGTGCCATCCATAATCGGATCATGGTCTCCACATCAATCTCATAATCTTTGGGAAACACAGCACAGAATGTGAAGCAGTGCTTCATGTGTGACGGTAGGTCGTCATAGCTGAGCTTGAGTATAGGCAAAATTCCAGTCTCGTCATTGCAAATACTAGCTCCGTCTAATATAGCCTTCCATTCTTGCGTGCTACTCTTGGTACTCAACATAGAGCCAAAGGCTTTGGCAGCCAAAGGAGTGCCAGCACATCTGTCTACAATTTTATCAACAATGACATCTAGCTCCTCAATGTTTGGCTTTTGCAAACTGAATGCTCTCGCCTGGATCATTTCCTTTAGATACTCATCACCCAACTTGTCGAGACTATAGGCTTCAGCTATACCCATGGACATAACTCGAGCTACTTCTGCATCACGAGTTGTTGTGAGTACTGCACTACCCTTGGCACCTTGCTTAAGGCAGGTCATCAGTTTTCCCCACTTATCAGCATCACGATTCCATACATCATCCAACACAATCAGATACCTCTTCCCACTTACTTCTTTCCGGAGATTCTGCAATGCTTGTTCATGGTATTTCTCATTGGTACTGCAGATGTTATTTGCAATATTACCAACATCAAAATCATCCGAGATACAACACCACCTCTGTAGCTCGAAATACTTCTTGATTTCAGGGTCCTTGTAAATGAGTTGCGCAAAGGTGGTCTTGCCCAGCCCACCCATCCCGACAATAGGGAGGACCATGAGATCCCTGTTGCTAGCTTGATCAAGCAACATCGCCATGATCTTTTTCTTCTCTTCTTCTCTGGATCTGCTAACGATATCCTTCTCAGAGTCAAGCATGATGGAAACTGTTTGACGCCACTGCTTGGATGGTGGTGCTTGCTGCCGGTGTGTGAAACCAAAGGCATTCATCTCTGTGACAAGGACCTCAATTCTCTGCACAATTCCGCTCAGCTTCTTGCCCATCCTGTAACGGAACATAATGGGGTTATGAGCAGGGAAGAGGCTTACAATGTCCATGCCAAGCTTGCTGTAGTGTCCCTTGTTCTTGGCTTCACGCCGGAGAGCCTCGTACTTGAACTCGTCAAACACATCAATCGCCTCGTAGGCCACTGCCTTGAGGGCGTCAAGCCAAGCTCTCACGCCGTCTCGGCAAGCTCCCTTTTTCTCTGCATCCTCGATGACGTCCAGGATGGCCGGCAGCTTGCGCTCCAGGATCTTCCGCTGCTCCTCCATGCCGTCCATCACCTTGTACTGGTCCAGAAGGTAGCTGGACGCCTTGTCCTTCACCATGGTGACCAGTGGCCCGATCACCAACTCAGCCATGGTTGCTCTCACAACACCACACGCACTCAACACAGGGAAACACAACAAGCTGCTATGGAGAGTGCAGAGGAGAAATGGACAGAGTGTGTGTTTCAGAGAATATGGATGGGAGGAGTGGAGGACCCACTAAGATTTTGTTTAGTTCTGAGGATGATGTGATCTCTTACCAAACCTCCACTTGGTAGAAAGATCCTAGGGCGTGTTTGTTTGTAGAAAGATACTCCATTTGCAATTAACAAAACCTCCACTTGAAGTAAACTGTGGCCATCTCGAGGTCCAGTGAAGAAACCGGGGGGCAACTTAGCTTTTGGTTAGTTCTAAGAAGAACCCTGCGACGTGGTTGGTGTCTCTTGGGCGTGGAAGGACCTCTGCATTTTCGGAGCAAGTGCAGAGTGTAGAAGAAGAATGACCTGGGGGAGTGCTTTTGATGAATGGGTGAACGAGTTTACACTAGCTTTATGGTATTTCATGTGAAAACATAAAAAAAAAGAATAATTGATGATTTGTCACTCTATATAGTACAATTCGTAATTTACCACTTTGTAGAGTGAATAATTTATCTTTCGTCAGTTTGAATAACTTTATCCCTCCTCCTTTTTATTCTTCTTGCTTGTCATGACCGTTGCTGAGGGGCCAATCAATCACACCCGAGTCCATAGAAATCAACGACGCGTCCATCGATACCGAGCAGACGGAGAGTAAATCACCCCCTTGCTACACCGTCTCTCCCCGTGCACTGCCCTCCTCCGCCGGTGGCCGTCGTGGCCGCCCACCGGAACCTCGCTCCCTTCTAGGAAGTGCTCTATCAAGTGATTCGTCGGATCATGCCGCTTGCAACGATCGTGTTCAGGTCTATCAATAAAATGTTGGTACAAATAATCATATGGCATTGGAAGAAGAAGGCCGTCCATGCCGTGCCACCATCTTGCTAAACGTAGTTCTGGATTCCATAGCCGCAGCATGTTGAAACTAGAAGCCCAGGCACAATACTTCTTCCGACAAAACAGACTCGAAGCCAAAATCTTCAGAGAAGCTCAATTGTCTGAAGTCTGAACTTCTCTCTCGTGTAATCTGAACGACTCGACAAAATCAGAACAGAGCTTTCAGATCAGGGGAAAAACTGCAGAACGCACAAAGATTTTTGCGATGTGTAATTCCCACATCTTTTCTGGTTTTTCATTGTTTATATAGACTCAATTTACAAGCGTAAAACTCGGAAAGTCTGAACTCAATACGGCACGGATACTGTGCTCTGTCCAGCAACTTGACGCTTTCCTGGAAACTGACTCTGAACAAACTTGCTCATGCCAGAACAAAATAAACTATGAAATTACAAGATTAAACTAACAAATCTCCCCCCTAATGTTGTTTTCCTGTCATTACCTCCACGACGCCAAGTTTTTCACGCAACTCAGTGAAACCCTTCCAAGTGCTTTGGTTAATATATCAGCAATTTGATCTTGTGTGCTAATATGTTCAGCATCAACCTCACATTTTTCAACACACTCCCGTATATAATGATACCTGGTGTCGATGTGTTTGCTTCGGTCATCATGAATAGGATTTCGGCACAAAACAATTGCTAATTTATTGTCTACTTTGAGTACGACTTTTTTCACCTCCTGGTTCATCAAATTTCCCAACAACCTACTAATCCAAATCACTTGACAAACTCTGGTAGTTTCTGCAATATACTCGGCTTCACATGATGAAAGGGCTACCACCTTTCGCTTTTGTGAAACCCAACTAATCAGATTCGATCCTAGGAAAACTACTACACCAGATGTACTTTTCCTATCATCCAAATCCCCTGCAAGATCGCTATCTGTGTACCTGACTAAATCAAGATTGCTTTCAATCCTTTTGGAGTACACACAACCAAAATTTAGTTTCCCTTTCAGATATCTCAAAATATGTTTCACTGCAGGCATATGTTGTGTCGTTGCATCTCCATGTGACGACTAATTATGCCGATAGCATATGCAATGTCTGGTCTTGTATGTACCAAATATCTGAGACTACCTACTATGATCCTATACATAGTTGAATCAACAGAAGGGTTTGCATTGACCTTGCCCAACTTCAATCTTGCCTCCATGGGAGTTATGGTCGCATTGCAGTCAATCATCCCACACTTCTCAAGTATCCTTTCAGCATAAGAGGATTGACACAAAGAAATACCTTTTGAATATTGATTTACCTCAATACCAAAGGTAGTAGCACAGCCATCCCAAATCACTCATTTGAAAGTGCTCTTCATTTCAGTGACATGGTTAAACCTAACTTCACACTGGTCGAAGACGACTAGTGACATGGCCACCCCGATCAACAAATTGGTCGGGGCTAAGTGGTTTTCCCGCACAACTCTCTATGTGGACAGTTATCTAACAGAAACACGTAACTACCTTGAAGTTACTACAAAAAAAAAGGCGTCTTTTGGCGAGAAGACACCAGTTAGCGGAAAAGGCGTCTCCTGATTACAAGATACCCTTCTGAAACTTAACTGTCGCCCCTTCATCAAGAATAAATAGGAGGCCAACTCACGCTGTGGAGGCGGATCGGGCATAATCCAAAATCAGACATTCGCAATCTTGCATTCTCTGTAACTTGAGATTAACTCTTTGTAATTTGCGACCAATGCGTCGGTTTGATATTCACAAAGAGTGCACCGGGGAGTACAGATGGTCATGATCCATGCTAAGAAAACAAAAGCAAAGATAGGAGGAGCTAGAGTAATAGCTACTGCTTAATTAAGCATACCAATAGACCAGATAGATCATGCTCTTTGTGTGCTAATGCTACATCAACCAACCAACAATTATCCAAACTTCATGACCGTATTGTACGTGGTCTACACCACCTCCTTGGCTTCATAGCCATGCCCCATCACACTCTGTGACAGCCCTTGTTAGGCTTGTGTTGCTATTCCTGGCCGGCATCATAAAACAAATACCATCATCATTCCAATATTATCGCTTTGCAAAAATATTGTAATAATTTTCATTAGCTATAGCATGCATGGTGTTATCATTTGAATCCAAAATGTAGCGGATCGCAACAAAATGCCTTACTTGCCAGCCAGTCGAATGGTCTCCCTGTTGTCCTCATACTGCAATAATGCTCAAAACCCATCCAGTATGTTCCCTTGAAGGTAGCCCGCATGAAAGAAGAATATTGTTTTTTCTCAAATATTAGATCATTTCGTGTGCACCAAATAGCCCATAATAGGGCAGCACCCCTCACAAGAATCAGTCTTTTTTCACACTTCTCAATGCCTGTTAACCAACTATCAAGCATATGAGACATAGACTTCGGTGGTGATAAACCAATAGTAATATGTACAATTCGCCAAATAGTTTTTGAGTGCTGGCAATCAAAAAATAAATGCCGTATTGTTTCATTACAATTACATAAACAACATTTTTTATTCCCATTCCAATTTCTTCTAGCTAGATTGTCCTTTATTAAAATTACTCCTCGTCGTAAATACCAAAGGAAAATTTTAATTTTTAAAGGGAGTTTCAACTTCCAAATGAATTTGCTGGTGAAAGGAGTACCCTTGTTCATCAAATAAACATACATAGATCGTACGGAGAATTGCCCATGTCTATGTTGACCCCAGTAAAAAATGTCCCTGCCATCAGTAAGCTGACAATTAGCTAATTTTGCTACTAGATTGTACCATGCCACCCGTTTATCTCCTAATAATAATCTTCGAAAAGTAATATTTGGTGGCATCTGAGCCATTACTTTTGCCACAGTATTATGTGGGTAATGAACAATGTTATATAGGCTTGAAAATTGTACCTTAAATGGTGTAGAATCCACCCAAATATCCTCCCAAAACCTGGTTTGTGAACCATCTCTTATCCGAAAGAATCCACATGCCAGGAAATCATCCTTTACCTTTAAGAGTCCTTTCCAAAAATGTGAGTCCCCAGGTTTAATATGCACTTGGGACAAATATTTGGAACTTAAATATTTATTTGTAAGTAAAGTCTGCCAGATCCCATCTTCATTCAACAGTTCAAATAACCATTTGCTTAGGAGACATTTATTCTTAATCTGAAGGTCTATAATACCTAGTCCTCCTTGATCTTTGGGACGACACAAGATATCCCACTTAGCAAGATGATATTTTCTCTTTTCATTATTGCCTTGCCAAAAAACCGAGAGCGATAGAAATCCAGCCTTTGTAGAACACCCTTGGGAATTTCAAAAATGGACATCATGAACATAGGAAGACTACTTAGCACTGAATTTAGTAGCACAAGTCTACCCTCGTAAGAGAGGTGTTTGGCCTTCCACATACTTAGTTTTCTTTGAAATCTATCCTCTATTACACCCCAGTCCGCATTACGGAGTTTATGATAGTGCATCGGAATACCTAAGTATCTAAACAGGTATGAGCCAATCCCACAACCAAACAATTCAGTGTATTCTTGTTCCTGTTGTCTAGCATCACCAAAGCAAAAAATCTCGCTTTTGTGAAAATTAATTTTTAGACCTGATAATTGTTCGAACACACAAAGCAATAGCTTCATATTTTTAGCTTGTTCGATATCATGATCCATAAAAATGATAGTATCATCTACATACTACAAAATCGATAAGCCATCCTCAATAAGATGAGGAATAACTCCTCGAATCTGACCATCCTCTTTCGCTCGCTTAATCAAAATAGCTAGCATGTACGCCACAATGTTAAACAGGATAGGGACATGGGGTCACACTGCCGGAGCCCTTTTTAGTTTAAAAGTAATGTCCAATATCATCATTAACTTTAATGCCCACACTACCGCCAGTAACAAAATGTTTGACCCATGAGCACCACTCTTGGCCGAATCTCTTTATGCGAAGGGTTTGCTGAAGAAAAGACCACTTTACCTTATCATAGGCCTTTTCAAAGTCAAGTTTTAAAATCACTCCATTGAGCTTCTTAGACTTTAATTCATGAATAGTTTCATATAGTATCACTACTCCTTCCATAATATTACGACCTGGCATGAAAGCTGTTTGTGATGGTCTTACTACTTTGTTGGCTACCCCCATAATTCTATTAGTAGCCACTTTTGTGAAAATTTTAAAACTCACATTGAGCAAACATATGGGTCGATATTGTTGTATTTTGGTTGCCTCTTTAATTTTTGGAAGAAGCGTAATTATTTCAAAGTTGAGGCTAAACAGAGGTAAGTTCCCATGATAAAAATCATTGAACAACGCCATCAGATCCCCTTTTATAATATTCCAAAGATACGATAAAATTCTGCTTGAATCCATCGAGACAAAGCGACTTATTGTGTTCCATTTGGAAAACCGCCTCTCTAACCTCCTTTTCAGTGAAATGTGCAATGAGGGTGTTATTTTCCTCATTTGTTACCTAAGGCAAATCATGATTATGAGCCTCCACCAGACTAAAATTATTTTCTTCTGGCGGTCCAAACAGTCCCTTATAATAGTTTGTGATATGCGCTTTTAATTCAGCATCACCCACTATTATACCATCTTCATGATCTAATTTGAAGATATGTTGTTTTCTGTGTTTACCATTAGCAACCAAATGGAAATATTGAGTGTTATCATCACCTTCCAAAAGATCTTTGGTTTTAGCTCTCTCGTACCATTTAATTTCTTCTTCCCTCAATAAGTTCACCAGTCTCTCGTTGAGGTAATGTTTCAAATTTAATTCGTGATCTGAGAGAACTCTATGTTCTGCCTTTTTATCGAGGTCGTTGATTATCAAAATGATCTTTTTCTTCTCTTTTTCTTTGTAGCCACCGTGTGTTTGGCCCATCCTCTTAAAATTGCCTAAGAGATCGTATCTTACTCGCCCTTTTTCCATAGCAGATCCCCTCTAGTTTTTGATTGCCATTTATCTGCAACCAAGTCATAGAAACCATCTCTAATCAACCAACCACGTTCAAATTTGAACAATGGTGGCTTTCTATTATGAAACGAAACCCTAGTATGCAATAGCAATGGTGTATGATCTGAGTGGCTCCTATCTCTAGCCTGCACCAAGTGAGAGAAATTTTTTCCCACTTAGTATAGACTAAGATCCTATATAACTTCTCAAAAGTTGGGTTATCGCCACTACTCGCCCAAGTATATTGTTCACTGGACAACTTTATCTCTCGAGATCTAGTGATTGAATAACCATGTTAAAAAGATCGGGCCATTTCTTGTCAAAGTTGTCCTTGTTTTTATCTTCAGGACCACGCATGATATTAAAATCCCCACCAATAATATATGGTAACGATTCTTTGCTACAGATATGAGCCATTTCGGTTAGAAACATATCCTTATATTCCTGTTGCGCTGGACCATAAACTGCTATTAGCACCCATTTGAAACCATCATTTTTATTGCGAAGCGTGAACTTAATATAAAAGTCCCCTTCATCAATGGCTCCAATGTCATACACCGTTAAGTCAGCCCCCAAGAGCATCCCCCCTGAACGACCATAAGGTGCCATGCAGTGCCAAATAAATTCTTTGCCACCACATAATTTTTCAGAGTCCTATCCGGGAAATGATCCCGTACCCGTCTCCATAAGGGCAATAAAATCAATTTGCTCCTCTTTTACCATATCCTCTAAGTACCTGTGCTTAGCCAAGTCTCCAAGACCTCTGCTATTCCAGAAAATGCCTTTCATTTGACTCAACTTAGATGGTGTTTTTGGTTTTTTAGTGATCAATCCCTCTCTATTGATATTTCTTAGATTCGATTTTTTTCTACAGGGTGTAGCAACCAGATCACAACAAATATGATCAAAACCCTCCTCAAACACATTCTGATCAAATTCATCACGAATGTGATCGAGTTGAGTGTCTAAAATATCCTCTTCCTCCTCATCCAAGTAAATTTTAGGTGAGGAGGATTTATGACTAGTACTTCTATTTTTAGTCGAGACACTAAGCCTATCTATTTCTATGTTTTTAATAGATGTAATAGTAGACGAAATAGCATTCTTGTCTCTACCCATAGAAACACCCAATTTTGCAATTCTAAAAGAGTTCAGAATCTGAAATGGGTGGGAAAGATGGGCATTTACCTGGCACCAAATAATTCTTTTTCTCCACCAGATTCATCGCTTTCACTAGCATATTTGTGTCTCCCATAGCAGCTTTCCTCAAACTTGATCTACCTTGTGGCACATGAATCCCATCTGATGGAAGCAGCTCCATCTCCCCCCAACCATTGATTTTGTCCAGTAATTGGAGAGAATTCACCATGGCCATATTGGAAATATTAGCACGAATATTATTCTTCTTACATAAGGTTTGCAGCATACGGCGAGGTAAATCTTGTAGCTTCATACCGCTAGTGTCAGCATGATCAAAATCATCCCTTTCCTGAACAGCATTGGTCTGTTCATCCACAATCTGAATTGCATCGGGCAAAGCCTCATTACCAACCGAAAACTGCATAGCAATCGGCAACAAACCATTATTTGAAGTGGGTATAATCTTTCCAAGCTCAGAGAATTCACCCACTGCATTCACTTCTAGACCTTCCTCCTCCATCAACTGATCCGGCAGCACACAGAGAAATGACTAGTTTGAAGGCAGTCCCACGTCGCAAGCCCCAGATTGATCATTAGGCGCTGGATTAACCCAGACCGTTTGCCCATCCTCCGGCAGCAACTCACAGTCTGCATCAATATTTTTGACATGAAGTTCATCCAGGCAATCCAAGCAGTTGAGGGCTAATTCATCCATATTCTTTTCACTTTCTAACACAAGGTTGTTGCTTATTTCATCCAAATTGTCTACAGATGAATCAATGTTCCTTTGAAATATTAGCATTTCAGAACCTGTTGGAGCACCTATAGATGAACCTTTCTCAATCTGAATTTTGCCTCTGGGATTATTTACTGTCTCAGAAATGCCAGTTTTGTCACCATTGTCAGCGTCTTCCATATCTTGATCTTTGTCCTTGGTTTGTTTATCCGGGTCGTCGAGGTCACCATCATCCTCAAACTCGTCTGGTTCCCCACTGTTTTCGTTGATCACCTGATCAACTTTGAAGAAGATCTCATATAGACAATCATCTACCACAATGTCAGCATCATCCGGAATACAATTCACATCCAGGACAGCAACCAATATTCTTACTACCCCAGTCTTTCTCATCGATCTCATGTCCACACGTTGAGTAGCTCCAAGAATAGAACCAACCGCCCATAGAGACAAGAAAGATTTGATCTCATATGGGACCCATAGACATGAACCTAGACTTTTTGAAGCTTTTGTTTAGGAGTGATCTCCATATTCCACTCCTCAAACAACACCACTCCCTCATTATTATCAGTGCGGAGTCTCTTCATACTAATCATTCTTTGAAGTTCAACCTGACAAGGGAATGGTACAATATAAGTGTTAATACCCTGATTCCGAACCACCCAATTCCATTTCACCGGAATCGCCCGAGCCAACTCTTTTTTGACCAACTCCGCTGGAACCGTGCCTTCAACAATTCTAATTAGGGCAATCGCAGAAACTTTACATGGTGTCTTCACAGCAAAAGTATATGGAATATGAAAAAAACCCAAACCATCACTAGCCAACCCGCTAAATGTTGCAGATGGCTTCGATCCATGTAACAGAGGACATTGTGGCATGAAATGCTCTTCTTCACATATCTCACAACAAAGAATGAATTTCTTCTTCTTCTTCAAAGCAGGTTCATTGATAGATTGTGTACCTTTATGCTTACCAGCCTGAATTCCAGAGCTTTCCCCCTTCTCCTTTGGTTGCTTGGACAGATCATCATCTGGAGCCTTCCTTGTGTTGGCAACCCGGAAGCCCCCTGTAATGGCAGCATTCTGGGCGCCACCTCCAAGAACACCGCCACTGTTGGAATCATTGCACCCCCCATGGTCTTGGACACGATCATGGCCTACATATCGTCCACGACCGCGACCATGATATCTTGGGGGACAAGCGTCACCGCGAGCAGCACGAAGTGGACCTCCGTAGTTGCGGCCTTGATGTCGATCTCCACCACCAGTCGCCACCGCCCCGCCCGCCATGACCACTTGAGAGTATGTATGTCGATCTTGAGAAGTTTTGTGATGGTTCAGCCGCCGGTGTAGCAAAGCTAAACCAGGGTTACACTTGGACCAATCTGAAGTTATAGGCTCCTGGCCCACCAACACAACCGGCCCAGTAATTGGACGAGCACCAGACATTTTTGAATTTTTGATTGACGGACAATCCGAGACTGACGGATAATCAGGAATGTAGCAAGAAACATGCTGCCCTGAGCCTCCCAACAATCTCCATCCCGTGATCTTTCATCGATCAAAGGCAACAAGTAATCCCCAAATGTGGTTGGCAATGAAATTCTTGGTTTTGGCAATGGTCCCTTCCAACCTTTTTTCTTATCCCAAGGCCAAGTACCTTTGAATTGCTGCTTTGAGCATCGTCGCTGATTACCATGTAGAGGATTAGCAGACTTGTGATTATACTCAGCACAATCGGAAGAGCATACCTGCGTAACCGGTTGCGCATCACCGAAATTCTCCTCAGAATCTGAGCTAGAATCGCTCTTTGAGGACCAGAATTTGCCACCGTCAAATTGAGCGGAAGATTTCCGCGAGAAATGCACCATCTCCGCAATTGTGGATGAAAGACGATGCCTTGCATTATCCTTCTCTTCCTAAGAATTGTTCTTACTATCATCCGAAACTGATTTCGCACGGAACACCATCCGGATAGAACGAGAGAGAACGCCATGGCGTCGCCTCATTTGATCCTCATTTGATCAGCAATGCTTATGCGTATGAACCATGGTTCATGGGAACTTTGCACTTAGTCACTTGATATGATTAACTTTGCATTTTCTGTAAATAAATGTGCTCTACACTTGTGCAATATCTTCCTACAGTTAGGACAAACACGCAAAGCAGAAGCATAGGATGGATAGAGCGCTTACACGCAAAACGCAGACAGCTCCTCATCCGCCTATGCCCATTCTACTGGAGCACAGCCCACTAAATTCAGCAGAAGTGGAATCCCCCCACCCCCCAAGTTACCAAATCCGTGAGATTTCAACCTCGCGGCTCGCCAATCTACGATACGGCGCGGAACCGAATCAGATTGGATTTGTGAACATCTAAGAGTGTGTTTGGCAGGGATTCAGCTTCTCCAGATTTGTGAATCTGGTGAAGTTGAAAATTCTAGCTTCACCAGATTTGTGAAGCTGAAGCTGTGAGTACATTAAAAGTGTTTAGATAGATCATCTTGCTTACATTTTAGACCAAAAATATAAACTTAAGTCACTTTATTTTAGCCTACAAGATTTAGGGTCTGTTTGGTAGAGCTCCAGATCCTAGCTTCTCCTGAGATCTGAAACTTGTAGGCTAAAATAAAGTAAATTAAGTTTATATTTTTGGCCTAAAATATAAACAAAATGATCCATCTAAACATTCTTAATGTACTCACGCCTCAAGCTTCACGGATCTGTGGAGCTAGAAAACCCGCTCACCAGATCCACGGATCAGGTGGAGCTGAGCCGCACTAAGCAGGCCCTTAGATTTCGGTGAAGCTGGAATTTGGAGCTCTATCAAACAGGCCCTAAAGCGGAAAGTAATAGTCACGAGCAGATTCGCCAGCATAGGCGCGGGGAGGCGGAGGGGCGGCGCGAGCTCGGGGTCGTCAAGAAGAGCGGCGGTGTGGGCTTGCACGGTGCCATGCACGCAGAGGAGGAGCCGCGAGCCCTCCCAGTGGCGCAACGACGTCCTTCATGAGCCCTGAGGCCCTCGCGTGCAGCTGCTGACTGGAGGTAGGCGAGGACTTGTCGCACTCGGTGCGTCGCCGTCACTGCCGCCACCATCGCATCCATTGGCCGACGAGAGGCGCCGGGTCGGGGAGGAGTTAGGTTTGGTGCGGACATTCACTTCTTTCACCCATCGAGGAATGAGATTTGGGCGAAGGGTGCTGCAACATCAACAGTGCGGGGACGGAAAAAAATAATTGATAAAATACCTAATTACATATGTCATTAATAAAATACCTTATAATGTCTTCTTGATATATGAACTCGAGACCATATTTTAGTAAGATAAACATACCATCTTTTATATACTAATTGGACGCTCTCCTAGAAGCCCCCATGTTAATCGAGAAAATACTAGAAATTCCCATGTTAATCTAAGAAAGAAAAAATTGCTAGAAAATTCTACATTATTCTAAAAATAGAAAAATCTTGATCGTCCAATCTCCTCAATTATTTTCATCCACGGCTCTTCTTGATGGCCACTGGACATGCATGTGTATGCATATGTATCCATGTATGTCTTGAGAATTCGACTTTCTAACTTGAACCTTCCACGCGATGCATTTTCCTTTTCCTAATTAAGAAGGGGTTAGCTTTACCATACAAGCCTCCGGCCTCCGCCTTCAAAGCGATGCATTAATCTACTGAAAACTTTGTCGTCAGTTGCCACGAATCAAGGGTTCAAAGCTTGGACACCGTCATCGAAGAACACGAAACGTGGAAGAATTAATCAACAAGCAATCATCTGAACATAGAATATTTCGCCATTGAAAGCAAGCATGCATGCATGCAAAAATTAAAAAAAATATAATTAGTTGTTTTCATAGTTCAAAAGTCAAAGTGTACATTTTGGATTTAGTATCAAACCATCGAAAAATGATGAATTTTACTTAAATTACTGAACATGCACATAAGAATATATGTAGTACAACGATCAATTAATTAAGTCAACTTCAGAATCGAAAGAAGAATCCGAACAGCATAGTCCAATTAAACAGTTACATACTAGCTATCTAAGCAGTTTTTAGTAGTAAAATCCTAATATAGCATTCACATGAATTCTAGGGAGAAATGCTACAAAATTTCATATTAAAGTAGATGAAGTAAAAAAAAGCTACAAACCCTTTCATATAAATCAAGGACTGCTAAAATTTTTGTGTTAATTAAAGAAAAAAAATAAAAAATCTAGAAATTCTCTTCCGCTAATACTAGAAAAAGGAAATAAATTGTCACACTTCTCCAGGATAAATCTATGTTCATATCTATTCTAACCAAATATATAAAAGTTTGGTTTTAAAAATTCCAAATAATTAGCCGAATATATAAAATGTTAGATAAAAATGATGGCATCTAAGGTAATTGACTATACTCCCACTGTTTAAGAATGTATGATGTTTTGTATATCTACAGTCTCCAACATGCAACTTTGATCACTTCTTTTATATGAACACATTTGTAAAAATATAAAATTATTAAATTATAGAAATATTTATCTTGATTTATCTAATGAAATTATTTTCACGTGACCCATCTAAATATTTTTTATATATTAGTAGTCAAAGTTAAATCAGTTGGATTACATGCTTTTGAAAACACCATATATTTCTAAGTTGAGGGATTATATTTTTAAATCAAAACTCGAAAAAGATCCAAATCTTCATTTATAAATGTTCAATGTTCTGAATAATGATTTGAATTAGGATAAAACAATCTTACTAATACTAATTTGAATTAACAATTCCAAGAAAAACTATGGTATCTAATATATGCAAACTACGTAAAATTCAAAAAATGCTCATTTAAAGTTGAAACTTTAACTAGAAATTTGTTAGTTTTAACTATATTTTAGAATTATTCTATTTAATTTTTAATTTTGAAATTACATGTAGCTTAAAACTAAAAGATATAGATGAATGAGAAGTTTCCCATATAATTCACCTATGTCATGTACTTCTAACAAAGGTTGGTGTTTAATCTTGAAGGACGCAAATAAAGTGAAAAATAGAAAATCACATATTAATTAGAATTTATTTGCTGATCCATCACTAATCGGCCCTCTAGGTAAAATGGTTTGCTTAGATTTTTTGAAGGTAATAGCTTGGATTAAGATCAAACATTAATTAAGAGTTTTATATGAATGGTAGCAAATAGACTACATGACATGTTTGATGTCATATGTTTCAGGTAAAAATTGAAATTCAGAATTTAAAATTATTATTGTCAACATGAAAATTTAGAAAAAAAAATGAATTTTCAAAGTTTCAAATGTTTAAAACTTATGTGTAAATTTTCAATACTAAGGCATTCTCTTCCACATTTAAATAAATTTAGAATTTAAAAATTTTCATTGTTCAAAACATTGTTCAAAATTATTAGCACCAAAAATCATTGTTCAAAACATGTAGCCCGTGCGCTGCACAGGTTGATGACTAGTTTTATTAATTGCAATTGTACCAAATAAAATAAGGCATAAGTCCGGTTTTTTTTTGTTGCCCTAAGATTCGGTTTTTTAATGAAAGTTGGTTTTTCTAAAGGTGCGGAATATAATATATTAGTATCATGCCCGTGAGTTGCTACGAAAAATAAAATTTGTAACAAAATATAAAGATGTCTATGCATTCCACAGAAACGCAAACTATGTGCTAAATAATTTCCGTATTACACTCGTCGTATGAGCGTACTAATTAATATGAGAGGACATTCTGTCACCACACCTTATTTCACAACTACAGTTCATAAACTTCAATGAATGGCTAATGTGGAGTTTCTTCAAGGTCTTGTGGAGCCAATATGGCAAAGTGGATCACCAATGCTTTGTTGTTCCCTTTGACATCTATCTAGCTGCAAAACAAACACCACCACCAGCACCATGTCACATATTAGCAGTTCATATATGTTATCACAAGAATTAGAAGGGGTGCCCCACAGGGCAGATTACTGTTCAGATCAAGCCCAGATATTGCCACTATATACTTATCCAATTATCGTACTACTGCTGCCTTCTTCCAATTAGTATTTACCCTTAACAATAATTGAATTTTAACATAAGAACATAGACAAATAAAAAGATTCAGAGGAATTCAGAATCAAGACAATCAACTTAAAAGTAAATGACAGGAACGAAAAAAATTTGACTTGCGAGCAATAAGCCAACAATCAGGTTCCAAATCTGATGGAACAAAATCAGTTGATTAGCGGCACAACGTTGAAAAGGCTAGGATTTTTCTTGCTTCTCTCCAACCCCTGTAGAAATCCAAAAATCAAATAAAGCAAGAGAAGAACAATTGAAGCAACCACAAGAGAGGGCCAAAATGTCTGCATCAACATAAAGTTTCTATAACCAACTTTGCTACTTTTTTCAATGCGTATGAAATGAATATTTCACAAACATTTTTGAGCATTGACAAGTAAACTCAATTGGTTGGGGGAAAAATGAATGCTTTAATATCTTGATGTGGATTTGAGTTATTCTATACTACAGTTAAATAATGTGTCACATAGTAATATTTAAGAAAATACCGTGAAACTGGGTATCTTAAGCTACAACACATTCAAACATATGGCCATAATCCTTTTAATAGGACTACAATTATAATATCATACTAAATATTATGTGGTTTGATTCTGTAGCTTGTATTTTTATGTACTGCTAGATCACCTTTACTGCAAGAATCCAGCTATTGTTCAAATGATATAAGGAGGAAAGAACCTAGTCATCCAAGGCGCTACCAATACCTGACTGTATTTCCTCAACTCTACATTAACCGAGTATTTATCAGGGTACACACCAATTAAAAAAAACAGCACTGTTCATTTGTTTCTACTTTCACTGTAATACCAAGCCAATGTGAATGTCTAACCACCAATCGGCAACTTACATACTCCCTCCAGTTCATAAACATATGTCCTTTTGGAAATCGACATGGTCCAAAATGCAACTTTAACCACTAATTACTATTGTAATATATTTGTAAAACTGAATGAAAGTATAATATTGTGAAAGTACTTTTCTAGACGAATCTACATATCATTTTCATGTTTCCAATCTAAATATTTAAAACGATATCGATAGACAAAGTTTTTTACTGCACGTATCCCAAAACGATATGTTTTTGTGAACTGGATGGAGTAATAAAAATAAGATCACCAATGTAATTACGTAATTATAATATATTTGACATAGGAGCATCTCAACGATCGCAGCAATAGCTATTCTGTAACTTTCTCAGGATCTTGAGTTGATTGAACTCGTGATGCCTCTTTCTCATCTAGTTTCTTCCACAACTCCATTACTTCAGCATCTATCCTGAAGTGAAATACACATATCAGAGTACAACAAAAGAACTACTAATGGCCTAAAAATAGAGGCAAAAGCACCACTGTATCTCTTCTGGGCTCTCCAGATACTGCAAGCATAGAGAAATGGAAAATGAGGCTTTAAGTTATTGAACAGACAACCAGTAGGAAAATAAGAATTTCACAGCTAGTTAATAGATTAGTGGTCACCTCCTAACCTCACAATGTCAGCATTCCTCTTTAGTCATGATAACCCCGGGTTATCACACTGAACCCAACGAGGCAAAACTGACATGCAAAAGAAAGGGACAATGGACATACTCCCCATAAGCCTTTTTAATAACGATGAAATGATCTTTCTTTGTAAGTTCAAAAGAGTGGGCATCTGGTGTTGCAATCAACCCAACCTGCATGATAATTGATAAATGTTGCATGAAGACAAATATGAGTAGATAGCATTCATCAGTATGGGATTTCAGAAAGCATGTTAAAAGAGCTTGGATTAGGCATGCAGTGGACAACTCTTTTTTCTTTGCCCAACAAGTTTTTTGATTGCATTGATTTGATTTATTGGGTGTTTTGCTTGACCCTGATTCATGCCCAAAAAGAAAGCAGCTATGTCTAAGCAAAACTTGGATATAGTCCTCTCACAGAAGTGATAAAATTAGCTAAGGGTAATGTTAGTACATTGTAGTTCACCTTAAAATAAATTTTAAATTAGCTGAGGGTAATGTTAGCACTTTGAAGTTCAGCTTAAACCTGGTCTGAATGTTGGAACCCAAAACTATGGAACTACATTTGGGAGGATAGTAGTAAGCTAAATCTGTCAACAATATGGGGAAACACTATCAAATTATCAACATCCAAAAGAGAGCATAGGACCAGATTAGGGGTCACACAGTTGGAAAATTTACATTGCATAATCAGATTAGAGGCTACACGATCAGAAAATCTTGCATCTTGTTTATGGTTCTCATCCATGTTGCCAGCAACATCAACAGCAACACAGCTGCACCAGCAGTGGTAGTTATTTTAAGTGGGGCCAAGTGGAGAACTGAGTTTAATTTCAGAGTACAAACAATCTATATGTAATTACTAATTACCATTCTATGTAAGAAATCACTGATTTGACTGGAAAGAACCACACAGCAAACAACATGATATAGAATTACCTTGGCTAACATTTTAAGCTAAAGGGCAGAAATCATATAATATTGACTAAGCAATGAAAGCAGGTCGTTTGTTTAGATCCAGTTAGCACCAAAAATCAAAATCAAGCCAATGTCAACCAAGATTGGCTAATATATAACATATTTACAGCAGTTCAAGCCAATGTCAGTCAAATAGATGGAGTCATCTGCAAGGAAAATAAGTGGCACAACAGATTTCTAGATAAAGTTATTTTAGAAACTTAGTTTCAGTTTTCTATTACAAACAATTTCAATTTGCTTATTCCAAAGGACAGAATCAGGCACTACTCAAAAAATCTTTAGAACTCATCAGGTGTAGACAGGCTAGGCTAACCTTCAAAGGAGAAACCTCATCAGTGTAGGAACAAGCAACCCATGTTTTATTATTAGTTTAGAATTTTAATGAAAATTCTATTCCACTGAATGAAAAATAAGGTAAGAACCAAACCGCAAGTAACCTTATGCAAAAGCCAAAAAGTGAAAATAGTGGAAATGTACTGCTTTATTGTATACAGAAACATGTATAGTTTTTCAGATAGATAAAAAAGAAGAATCGAAGCATAGAACATTAAATGGAAATCTAGTCCCGTATATAGTTCTAAGCAAAACTTACCAGGTGCTATTCGTAGACAGAGCTTTATCAATGAAACCTTTAGGGATAATTGAGGCATTATCACACACAGATAACCATGTCAATGGTTTCCTGCAGAATAGTCAAGGGGGCATTAATAAAATAAGGAACTGCTTCTGCATTGAAGAGAACTACATATGAATGGTTTATAATTATCTTAAAGAGTAACTTGCAGTTTGCACCAGGTATTGTGTCCCTTGTTTAACTAATGATTTCTCAACACTAGCTAAAGCATTGTGGTCAATATAAATCAACATTTCAATCTTTATGACCAAATAGTATAAGGAAGCATTTCGGAGGAAATTACAGTTTGCACCAGGTATCGTGTCCCTTGTTTTACTAATGATTTCTCAACAGTAACTAAAGTGATGTGGACAATGTAAATCAAAATTTCTATCTTTCTGACCAGATAGCATAAGAAAGCATTTCGCAACACTGAAAGGGGAGCATTACAACATTAGAACATACCAATCTCCCATGAACGAATTCTATATCCATTGTTTAACTTGTAACGAATCAGTGAACCATCCAGTAAAGGAGCGCAGCTGTTTAGATCATTCAATACGAATACAATTTTTGCATTGCGATTTCCAGCATCTGATTCTCATAACCCAAATAGTTCGAGTGAAATGTTAACTTTCTGCTTTGGAAACAAAATTTATCTGGATTTCTGAAAAAATAACTTGAAAGAATCACATATACCTTCGTTGGAGTGCTGTTGGTCCCGGCTGTTGCGCCGCCACCTCTTTCGGTTGCCTTTTTTCCTCCTCCCCAAAGCCGCCGCACCTCTCCCAGGTCTACCCATGGCCTCTAAACACCGAAGCTGACGCAACACTACGGCCTCCATGTAGCGGCGATGCCGATCCTGAGCCACCGTACCCCCGTGCTTGGCCCCTTTCATGGACTCATAGGCTTTGCCTCCTCTGTCGCATGTGCCCCATCTAGCCTCCACCGCCACTGAGGCAGTGTACCTCCTCACGGACCGTTGGCATGCCCAGATTTGGCAGGCCGGGGCGCCATGCTCAGATTCGGCAGCGATAGGGGGCGAGACGAAGGAGATGGAGCAGGATGTGATTTCTGCGAGAGGATTGATCAGGAGGAGGAGACGCTACGAGGGCCTAGCGATGGCACCGGAAGACGGTGGCGGTGCGAGACGCTCTCAGGACCTTCAAGAAAATGAATCCGATTCGGTCCAGTAAGCAGAGTCACCGATCCAAAACGCCAGCAACAGAACAGCGAAAACCAAGCAAACTACTGGAAATCTAAGAACTGGAACTAAATACGTATACTCTAGATATGAGGAATTGATTTTCCCCTCATTCATTTCTCTCTCAGAGTTTTATACTCCAACCTCCGAACAGAGTTTACCAAAAAGAAAAGATTCGTTTGCTTTTATCTTGACAGTAGGTAAAAATAGAAACGACAAACAGATTTTACAGCAAGGATTAAGGTCTTGATCTTTCTAGCTTTGAGGAAAAGCGTGGTGACTTTTTCTTTTGCTTTATGATGTAATAGATGCTCCTCTGTCCACAAATATAAAGCGTATTTTGAATTTATATAAGGATTAAGGTTGTGTTGAAATTGAAAAAGGTATGAAAGAAAATGAGTTAGCTGCTCCCACTTAACTGTATTGGAAGATGAAAAATATACTTTGTGTGGATGATAATGAATACATATACATGGTTGAGAGAGAATAAATAAGGGTATAGAAGGAAACACTTTATTAAATCTATATGTAAGTCCAGTGGCGTATCCAGGATTTTAGGTATGGGTGGTCCAACTTGGTATAAATTTTTTAAATACCGTAAATCTAACATGCCAATATACAATACAAGTATAGAATTTATCAAAAGTGCATCATGATATATTAATAAGGTGTCTTACGAACATCTTAAAATCAATAACTAAGTATAAAATTTGACTTAAAGAAACTTACACGACTACAATAATTTGAAGAAGATTACAGTACTATTTCTTGTTGGGTCTACACTTTCTAATGGCATTAATTTGAAGAAGATTATAGTACTACTTCTTGTTGGCTAAAATCAAATTTTTGATTATTTTTGAAATACCCCAATTAACTGATTCGGATTCGTCAAAAACAGATTAACCTACGTTCACTAAAACAGTAATTTCTGATGATCCCACCGTTAGATCGATGTGAAATTTTAACTACTGAAACTAGACTCAATTTTCAAGCTAACACAGCAAAAATCAACTCGATCGGATCTACGGATCTAAAGTTATTTTCTTCGCAATTTTACTGAATCAAACGCCAGACCAAATAAAAACAGATTGACTCACGTTCACCAAAATAATAATTCCTAAAGATCCTACCGTTGGATTATTGTGAAATTTTAACTGTAGAAACTAGATGTAATTTCAAAATTAACACAATAAAAATCAATCCGATCGGATTAACGGATCTAAAGATATTACCTTCGGATCAATGAACCGATTTGAAATTTTTGGGTGGGCCGGGGCCCACCCTCTTGATCCGCCAGTGTGTAAGTCTTATATTTATGGATAAGATCATTTAAAAAGTAGTTTTATATTGATGGACGGAGGAGTAGATGATAGATCATAGGTTTCGAGTTTGACTCGACGAATCGGATTTGAATTTTTATTTTGTATTTAATCCGAGATTTGTCCCAAAAGATTTCGGATTTCGCCACCTCCGATATATCATTCAAAACGAGATTTCAAACCTTGGTCTAGACTGACCGGGAGCTTGCTATCACTGGGTAGATACATGTTTGATCGGTTTATACAGATCGGCATCATGTGATTGGCATTGTTTGATTTGCGTGTGGCAAATCGCCCGTCGGATGGGGGATGTGGCTCGGTTTCAACATCGTGGCTTGCACACACGCAATATCACTAGACTACTTCGCCAACATTTCACGGGATTGAATTTAGCCATTGTAAGTAATTTGTAACGCCGATGCAAAGCGTAAATTCCATATTGGATAATTTTGTAGCAAATTAAACTCATGGTTTCGTGCACAAACATACACCCAGATCTCTCCCAAAATTAACCAACACGGCAAGTGGGGAGTGAGTTGGATCGACATATAACGGAACCCATTAATTAATCATTCACCGGTGCTTCCATCGATAGCGGGAAGACGGCGAGTGGATCGCACCCGCGCCGCCGTGTCTCTTCCTGTGGCCATTCCACACCACCCTCGGTCGGTGGCCTCGGGTGCTTTTCTTCTTGCCCCGTGCAACGACTGTCTCTCGCTCAGGTGGATCATCGCACCACCAAGCACCTGGAAAAGAGTCTGTCAGCTGAATCATCGCCTCCTCCAAAGCATCGATCCATGGCAACTCCCTGCGGCCTTTGAGCAAACCAGAATACAGCCTCGTGTCGGCGTCGGCGTTGTCGAAGATCCAATATCTCTTAGTATGAGAGATGAGAAACGGGTCATCGTCGTCGATGATGTTCCAATATCTCCTAGTGGGAGAGATGGGAAGGGGTACGGGTTGTCGTCGTCGTCGTCGATGATACTCCAATATATCCCAGTGGGAGAGATGAGAAAGGAGGTGTGGGTCATTGTCGTCATCGTCGTCGTTGTCGATATTCCAATTTCTCACTGTGGGAGAGATGATAAGGGGGTATGGGTCGTCGTCGTCATCGTCGTCGTTGTCATCGTCGTCGTCGTCGATATTCCAATTTTGCTCGGTGTGAGAGATGACAATGGGGTACGGGTCGTCGTTGTCGTCATCGTCGTCGTCATCGATATTCCAATTTCTCTCGGTGGGAGAGATGATAAGGGGGTACGGGTCGTCGTCGTCATCATCGTTGTTGTCATCGTCATCATCGTTGTCGTCGTCATCGTAGTTGTCATCGTCATCATCGTTGTTGTCGCTGTCGTCATAGTTGTCATCGTCATCGTCGTCGTCGTAGTTGTCATCGTCATCGTCGTTATTGTCATTGTCGTCGTTATTGTCATCGTCGTCGTAGAAGTTCCAATATCTCTCATACATGGCCTTCTGAAGCTCTCCGTCGTGTTCGTTGACGAGGCACCTGTCAGTCATGGGCAAGATGGTGAGCCGAGTTGCAAAACCCATGGGTACCTCTTGCTCAATCTATCTTTTCCTCCCCAAATTTCCCCTGACTTTGCCAAATTCTACCTCTAGCTTGTTCCTTCCCTTACTTCCATCACAGATTCCAGTTCACTTGTACCCTATCTGTGAATTAATCTACCCGCAGGAACAAGGTCACAGCAATATTACCTCATCTCCTTGCTGGTGCACTCCACCCTAGCGAGGTCCTCTTTATCGGTGAGCCTCTGCAGGATGGCCACCTTGACGTCCCTGAGGAGGACATGAAGCTAGGCTCCACCAAGATGCCGTTCTGCGCACTGATCGAGGAGGAGATCCCAAGACCCGTCGTGAGCGCCTTCGAGCCACGCACCAGCGGGCACCGTCCTCGGCCATGAGGTTGTGTCGCCGAGGCCGCCTTGAGAGGAGGGCGCGAGGGCCGCCAGCGTCCCGTGTGTTCGCGATACGCCTCCACCGTTAGCGCCGCCCTTTGTGAGGTAGGCGTGGAACACGACGTCGCTGCCACTGGCGGAAAGCTTCAAGACGGCGGCTCCGCGTCCTGCGGTACACCACCATGCGACGGTGAAATGACGAGAGAGACCAACCCGTCCGCGCACACATTTCAGAGCGGGCGAGATTGGCCAAGGCCAGAGGGCGAAGCGGCGTCGAGGAAGGCGGCGTGATGACGATGCCAGGCGGCGACGAGGTCCTGGCGTCCCACCGATCGGGTCAACAACCTTTTGAAGAGGATCGCCAAGGTGGCACCATGGCGGATTAACTGGTGACAGATTGGGATTGATGCGTGTTTTGACACGAAACGATCGATATAGGGCTCTGATTGAAAGACTTAATGACTATGGAATTGTATCACCCTCGGTCAAACCTTTTCGGCCCTTAGTCAAACTAAGTCGCTTGCTTTCCTAAGAGAATAACATTAGTTAATTAATCCACACTACTACTGATCGACCTTCCATACTGCACAAGATCGGTCCGGTTGGATTTGAACCCGCATCGATGAGGGCTTCAGATGCGGTTCATTGGCTCTGATCGTCGTGGGCTTCGATCGGTTTCGTAACACGAACCGCATCGATGTTCTCATCGAGACGGTTCGTGTTACTAACCGGTACTAAAGGCGGGTACATTAGTACGGTTCGTAACACGAACCGCATCTGAAGCCCTCATCGAGACGGTTAGGTATCGACGCCCTCACATCGATGCGGGTTAGTGTTACGAACCAAGATCGATGCCTCGTTTGAGGAAAGTTCAAAAGGAATGCATATTCTATGTATATTAGTACGCGATGGTGGGTGGGTTGGTTAGAAGGGTGAGGCTGGAATCACGAGGTTGTGGGTTCGAGTTCCGCTTCTCCCATACACCCCCGACATATTTTGAAACATTTTTAGCCCTATCAGTACCGGTTGGTGGAACCGATCGATGTCCAAGAGCATCGATCCCGGATGAGCAGTACCGGTTCAAAAACCGGTAGTGATGAGGCTTATAAACGGTACTAAAGGTCATATCTGTGGTAGTGCCACTTCATACTCCAAGATGAGGTGCCCGGCTAACGCATAAAATAATTTACTCCCACCGTCCACTTTTTGTCAGCAAATTGGCAAGAAAGCTGATATGATTCCTCATCTTATTATTATTATTATTATTATTATTATTATTATTATTATTATCCTAGAAGCCCTCACATTAGTCGGAAAATACTAAAAATTCTCATATTAATCAGAAAATACTAGAAATTCCCACGTTAATATTATTGTATGCGTTACGGATTAGATCTATTTATAGAAATTGCTAGTTGTGCAGACAAATGAGTTGATTACTAGTGGTGCTAATGAGTAAAGTAAAATAATTTCCTTGTCATTTAACATGGTACTAGTTATTTTGCACGATCTAGCTGACTGATTTCCTCATTTCGATTTCTTTCTCATTATGCATACGTATCATGACTTTTTTCCGGAGCCAATTTTGCCATGCTGCCTGAGGGCCTACGATCAAGGAGGACGGCTTCTTTGTTCCGCAAGATGAGATAATGCCATGTTTTATTTTCCTGGTAAAAGGACTGAACCTCAGTTAGGAGCTATGCGCACCCGCGCTTTTACCACTAACTAGCAGGGTGTTTGTGTATTACAACGAAATCCTGAAAAAAGAGTGATACATAAATATATGCATGGTTGTCAATTTTGTCACGCACATATCAAGCGAAACATATCTTTGCAAGCTAGTACATAAATCAAATTGTAAACAAAAGTTATTTGTTATAGTAAAATAGAGGGGTGATACATATATTTACAAGCATCAGATTAGGTTAACACGATAAAAACAAGCACTCCATGCGAGTAACAAACAAAGACAACATTTTCACTTATCACCAGGAAACCACATCCCAGAGAAAAAGAAACGGTATTTAAAAAGACAATTCCAGAGAAAAACAAAATAGTATTTAAAAAGACAATTTGAGCTTTAAGCCTAGCTGATTAGAGGAGCTTTAAGCCTAGCTAGATGATTACAGGTGTAGAACAAAGTATTAAATGGGCTGTCTACACAAAGTGTTCTTGCATGGAAAGCCACCACCAATTTTTATTTGTTAGATCTAAACATTGTGAGATGTCTTGTGTACCTGAAAAGAACAAAAATGTTTCAAACACTCAAACACAAGGTATATCAGATGAGCCATGGAAGCATGGTAGACGTCATTTTCTTGATAAAGTAGTCAAGTTAGACATACACTGTGCTATGGATAATTCTAATAATTTAAAGTAATACTCTCACCATCCTATAAAACAGTGTGTATAAAAATCTGATTGGAATCCCATTTTATAAGGCGCCTTGTGATTTGCCGTCCGTTTCTTCCACAATTGCCCCTGCGTATGTATGGTCCTGGTCAAGCAGGCGGGTTTGTTCCTTACATGCATAGCAACGGAGGAGTAAAAAACGGGTTGCTGATGGAAACTCAGGCGGGCTGTTAATCAGGGGCAGCATCGGTAGAAAATCACTACGTTGGTAATCATGCCCAGGCTAATACGCCTTATAAATTGGGATGGAGGGAGTACATTTTCATGTCTTTTTTAGAATCTCATTAGGTGATTAGGAAAACCACCATTTGGAATGCAAAAATAACTAATTGTGACGACCCCCGTTTTAGCACGAATGCCAAAACGGAAATCTAATGTGCTTGCAGTACTAGTCCCTGGATCAGTAGCTAGCACGCACATTTCAACATATGGAATCACAACCATACAACATATTAATTTAAGCGGAAACGAATAATTACATAACTATTACAACTCAGAGAATAAATGGCAGCAAAGGAAGCAATAACTTGCAGTTTGCCCATCCAATCCCGCAGGCAACTGACCAGGTATAACTCCTTAGAAAGGATCGGTTCAAAAGAATCCCGCAACCTGCGATGAACAACTTCGAAGCTTCGCATTCTAAACCACCTACAATATAATTAGGCAAGGGTGAGTATTTTACATACTCAGCAAGACTTGAGCAAACCTATAATACATGCAGGCCATTTCAAAGGAGGCTACTACAGTTAATTTGCATAAAGCGAATTTGCAGTTGTAAATCAAGTTATTTGCAAACGGAATTTAAAAGAGCAAGTTTAATTGATAGCAAATATGTAAAGCATAAATAACACTCACCGTCCTCCATGACGTGAGCGACGAATCAATCATCGCCAATACATGGCACATATCCAGTTCTTTGTCCACACAGGGCACAACAGCTGATTCCAATACTTGCCCACACAGGGTATAGCATTGGGTCATCTGTGGGGTAAGCTAACTTGTAAAATAAACCTTTTTGGAAACAATAAAACATTTAACTCGTGCAAGTTCACCAAGACACCCATGACCGCGGGTACGGCTAATCAATTAGATTTAAACTCTGCAGAGGTGTACAACTGTACCCACAAGGAATGATCAACTTTTGCCCGACACACTTCCTTAGGTGTGATGTCAAGAAGACCATACATAGCCATTAAATTCCTAGACATGGCTTTACACCAGCCCAGGACATTAACCCCTGCCGTAGAACTAGAAACACACACCCAAGCCGTGGATCCACTTTCACACACAACACAACGTTTCTAAACACGGCAGGGCATGCACCGTTACATTAGCAAGTAGACTGTCTCGAATACCCGTCGAGTAGACCTGACCGAAAACTCGTGCAAGCTCCCGCCTACCAATGAGCAAAGCCATGTCTAAACAATTTAATAGGCTAAGGCTAACCCATCCTCACCCTCGTGGTTTGTACGGATTTTCTTGGATCATACAACACGACATTCGGTCCTTAATCGGACACGGGCGACACTTCACCCTACACTACGTGCAATTCCTGTTGCACAACCGGCTATTGCCAATAATCGCCCGCATCAATACATAGTTTTCTTTTGGGTTTTTAATCAAAGTACCCACAACCAACAGTGACATTTTCAATGTTTTCAGGAAACAATTATTGAGTTGATCATGTACATCATTAATTCTAAAGCATGACTAAGCATGAATAAAATGAACACATATACCCAAGATGACATTAAGTAATGCCTAACCTCAATCTATGGTTATTCACGAGACAACAGGTATAACTACCAAATCCACAAGATAGCAATTTACATAAAGTAAACGCATGCATGAACACAATTTGATGCACAAAAGGAATATAAAATACTGGGATCAATATGGTCAAAGGATGCTTGCCTTGCTTAATCACTGATTACGACGAAGGCGAGGATTGCGGTTGACGACGATGACGACGGAAACTAGAGACGTCGGTTCTACACGTCGAACAACGGAAATAAAGCAAAACTAAACTTCAATAAGAGCGAAAGAAATAGAAAGCAAAACAAATAAACTCTGATAAAGAAACAGGGATTGCTCTTTATGAATTTATTAATCTTATTTTACGAATTCAAGATGCAAAAATAGTTTAGATTAAATGGAATTTATCATTAGTTGCAAGTTTTATACTTTAATATTCATAATATGAGTTTCTGCCAATTCTTATTACTTACAGGTTTTGCTCTATTAGGATTCAGATTCAAAGCAAACCGAAAGAGGAATATTTTCTTAGATTACTGCTGATTATAACCTAAAGATCATTTCTAAACTGTTCTTCACTAAATTCAGATTTAGATGATTTGCTTTGCGAGCTATCTAAAAGTCTTAAATGATTTCATTAGAGTATGAATGGTTAGCTCTTTATCTTTAAATGATTTTGCTTAGAATTAATCTCATGCAAGTTAGATCTATTGATTTAGGCTACTGAGATTATTTTCAAGATATTTGAGAAGGTTCTGGTGATACAATTATCTAATATACTGATTTCTACATTCTTACCGATTCATATTATAAAGTTCAGGAAACTTAACACTTAAGGTTATTTGGCTATTAGGATTTGTATGCAAAACATGCTGGAATATGGTTATTTCTTCATATTAAGATGATTTATACTTTGTTTAACAATCTTAAGCTGATTCCATGAATTTTAGGCTTTAGCTGATACATTATATTCATTGTTGAAAAGGCTTAAGTGGTATTGTAAAGTTAACGTTATTCGGAATCGGCCAAAAGTGAAACAAAAGGTTAACACTTAAGGGTTTTGGGCTAACAATATTAATATGCAAACCTTAATGGAATAAGATTCTTTTTACAGAATATGGTAGTATAAACTTTGTACAATGTTACTAAACTAGTTTTATGCATTTTAGTGTTTAGACGAGTTATTCTATCGATGGCTGAAATAGCCTAAATGACCACATTTGGAAACTTAAATCGGCCAAGTTTCGTTTTGAGTTTCTAATTACACCATACATGATCTTTGATTTATTTTTCAGGCATTAGCAGAATACCATCCTAGAATTGTTTTAAAGTTGGTTTGGCATTATTTTAACTTTAATTGCAATAGATTAACTATTTACTTATCGTTATGATTAACATTTCCTTTCATTAAGAGAATGCTAATTGAGTTTGATTCTAAGTATTTATGCACACATGGGTCCTTACTGTTTTAGGAACCTAATATGAATTACTTTATCATTTTGTGAGCCATTATATTATTATTTGCTAATGGCCATAACATGGTTTAATGATGATTAACAAGCAATTATATTAATCTTGGTTCTAAGATTAAATATTTTTGCATGATTAGGTTTATTACAATCCCAGAAGCACATAATCACTTCTTATATGATTTTATGAACTATTATACATTCATTTCTATTAATGGCCATATTCAGCTTTACTAATGGTTGCTAAGCAAATGAATTAAACTTAGTTCAAAGATTAAATGTATTTGTATATTCTGAATACATCCTGGTCCTAAAATCTCATGGATTTTGATTTCATCATTTCATCACTTAGTATACAAAAAATCTCATTAACAACCATATTAACATCCTAATCAAAGTTTAACATAAATAATTATTCTACAGATCAAAAATTAGGTATTTTTACATATTTAGATTCTTTCTAATTTCAGATGATTATACAAATTTGTTTCACTGGTTTGAGACTAAAGATGTACAAGTCCTTAATAGATGAATGCATTTCGGCCAGGAAATTCGGAAATAAGTTTTACCCTCAGAGAAAACGCCTTTCTGGACAGTGCCTTCTTCTTCCTCCTCAGGTTCTGACGGTTGGGCCCCAATGCGCAGACAGAGAGAACAGGGGACGGCTAAGGGACGGCGGCGACGGCGCTCCGGCAACTTTCTGGCGATGGCGAGGGCACTGAGACGACTGGCTCGGCGAGGCGCATCCAGCTACGGTGTCGATTCAACCGGAGAAGGTCGGAGACGAGCTGCAGCCGAGCTCCAGCGGTGACGGAAATGGCGGCTCGTCGGGGATGGAAACGCAAGCATCTCGGCTTGAATGGGTGACGGTTTGAGCATCCACGGGCTACCAGGTTTCCATTTTTGCGGTTGGTTCGACCGAAGAGACAGCGAGAAGCTCCGCCCACGGTGACCGGATCTGGAGAAGAGGAGGCGCACGGTGGCGGCACTATTTCGCAACTAGGGTTCCAGGGGTAAGTGAGGGGTTTGGCTCAGTGGAGTGTGGGGATGCTCTCAGCAAGAGGGATTTGAGAATGGAGGTCTCTCTTGCTTGGATTTCTCTTCGCGCTCCGAGCTCAGGGGCCATGGCAATGGAGGATTGGCTGGGGGTTTCTTGCGCTCAGTTGAAGAGAATGAAGGAGAAGTGAGGGGGAGTGAGGAGGGGGAAAGGAGAAGGAGTGAAGGAGGAAGTGGAGCACTATCCCTGGTGGTTCCCAAGGTGCATTGCATTTGGTTGAGGGCTGGCGTGATGCTCTGAGGCCGGGACTTGGGTTTGCTTTGCTTCAATGGAGATTCTGGATTCGGGGACCCACATGGCGGTGAAAGGGAGTAGGAGTGAAGAGGTGAGCTTCATCTGTCAGCTAGAGCTTGCAATCGGGGCTATCAATCAAATGGAAAAGTTTATGAAACCTTTTGACCGAGGTCTATCGAATTGGTAATCTTCTATACTGATTTGAGACTAAATTACCTTACGGTTAATCAATGAAAATTCGACATCACAACCGTCCGGAAATTCCATTTCACTTTTCAATTTGTTTAAAGATTCAAATGGTATTATTTATTTGTAAAACTTTTTATATCTCCTGATCAGTTCCTAGAGTTTTTACCAGAGATAAATATCACTTCTGAGGGTATTATGGTAATTTTCTTGGATTCAGATAATGTTTGGACGATGTCCATTCTTTAATTCTATTTGTTGGATTTTCATACAATACAAAACTCCAAGAAAATTCAATTAAAAACCAATAATGTCAAGAAACTCAGAAATAAATATTTTCAAATTTAAAATATTTATTTTTACTTAATTGCATTTTTCGGGATGTTACACTAATATAGAATGTTACAGCTAGATTCAGAGGATATAAAACCCCAGGATATTCTGTGGTCAACAAATTAACGGTCATTTTTATGTCTTATTTTACTAAGTACCTTGTAGCTTTGAAAGCCATTCTTAAGAAAGAAACATCCAGGTTAACTATATAGACATATAGCAAATAGCATTACAAATATGCTTCCCAGTATCAGTACGGATAACTTGTCAATTGTCATTAAATAGTTGGTGTTCCACTGAAGGAATGTACATCTAGGGATGGCAGTTTTACCTATGGGTTTGGGTACCCGTGGGTACCCGACCCGATAAGAGTGGGTATGGGTAGCACTTTAGATCCATGGGTTTACGGGTTTGGGTACCCGATAAGCCCATAGGATGGGTGTGGGTGTCAATTTGTACCCATGGATACCCGATGGGTATCCTATGACATGTGGGTCCACTTTTTTAGAGGTATATTAGAAAAACAAACTCACGGACTACTTGGCTGAGTCGGCTCATCCCTGATTCCCCTCGCCCCCATCACCTCCCTCCCCTTGCCCCATCGCCTGATTGCTCGGCCTCCCTCCCCTCGTCTTTGCCTCCCTCGGCGGCGGACGCCTGCTCCTCCCCTCGCCGCCGACTCCTCCTATCGGTTCCCTACGGTTCGGCGCGGAAAGGAGATGTGAAGAGATAGAAGGAGAGGGGGAGGAGCATGCGACTGCCGTAGCGCCCCCCACCTCTCTGCCTTCGCCCTTCGGTGCTCGCGCACAGATCTGTGCCCGTGGGTACCCATTGGGTATTGGGTACCCATTGGGTTTGGGTATGGGTACAGATCTGTACCCGCAAAGCTTAATGGGTTTGGGTAGACGGGACTTTGTTCGGGTTTGGGTTTAAGGCAGTGGTACCCGGAGGTACCCACCCGATTGACATCCCTATGTACATCTTCAATCTTCTTTTCCTCTACAAAACCAATTTCTACCTCTGCATGGCACAAAACAAATTCTACAGCCCCAGCACCTACAAACATGATAATTCATGGGTGTTGTCACTTGTCAACACACCATTGTTAACTACCACAAAAAACCAAAAATTTGGCATGCGAGAGTGACATGAGTGCGCTTATATATACACGGTGATGATACCATGTCATCCATTTTCAATGCAAAATGAAATCAAGAAAGACTTACCAAGTGTGTCGTACAACGGAACATAGTTAACGCCATGGGTATTGCAGGCCTGCAAACATAAGCAAAGAAGAATATATGTAATAAGGAAACAGTGATTGCATCGTGAAAGTTGTGATGTGATAAACAAAAAGATGCAATACTATTTTAACACATTAAAATAATAGGAGATTCACATCGCATAGAAGTTACACAAGTTTTTCTACATTTTCTTCTTCAAAAGATCAAAACAATTGACAAAATTTAAACCCGTGTACTAAAAATCTACCTTTTATTCTTTCGGTAGAAGAGAAAAATTTATATTAAGACTAGTAGCTCGAAAAGGAGCGATTCTTTTTGGCAATTTAGAAGGTTGAGTTACACAAATTGGATTGAAAATTTAGTAACACAGTAACGAAAAAATTTAATAACACAGTAACGAACACAGTGATGTATGTAACAGTAGTGGTAACACATTAATTAGCACCCACTGTTTCCCATTTGCTGCACATATTATGCATTACTAACCAACATAGTGCTGACATATATATGTCATACCTGCATGCTGATAAACCCATGCATTCAGGTCAATTGGCTCCGTAGATACCACAGCGTCCTTCCTGCAGATAATCAAACGAGCAACCGATTGGCACATCATCGATCATAAAGTAAAGATTCCTATTATATGAGTTGAAATTGGCGCCTAACCAAGCCATCCACGTGTCAAGCCACACGCATTTGCAGAAAAGCCCCTCTGTTTCTTCAAATTACGGATAGGTCCTTACAAATTACGAATGGGTCCTTCGCGATTTTTTGTGAGAGAAAAATATTTTTTCCCGAATCGCGTTCGGGTCCCTCGCGCGCTGTTTTGTAGAAAGAACCTCCCGTTAAATCCAAATCGCGAACAAGCCCTTTTCTAATTTTTTCGGATAACGGACATGTCCAAAAACGTAACAAACAGGCCCTTACTCCTTATGTCTAGGTTCTTTCTCCATTTTCCCCGAAAAAAATGTTTTCGGCACCAGAAATATATGTGCAGCTCAATCTCTAGACTTTTTTCCTAACTCGGTTTCCCACCTCGATCTCTGATATTTTTTAAAGCGTGTATTATTACTCGATGAACGCGTAGAGTGTTAGGCTCGACGAAAGAAGGTTGTCATCTCTAATAATTTTTCACCCTTTTTCCTTTGGGCTATTTTCCCACCTCGGTTTTTCAGCTCGGTTTTTCCCAAGAAAATACCGAAAGACCCTCCAAAAAATAGAAAATACATCTCGGTTTGTTTTTCCTCAAAAAAAGGGGAAATCATTTCCCGCTCGCGCGCGCCGTGCGCCGTTGTATTCGCGGTTGGGCCCTCCGGTGGGTAGTTTTTCGGAAACAAAAAAAATACATCTGGGCCCTTCTACCGGTATAGACTTTTTTCCAGCTTGGTTTTCTATCTCGATCTCTGATATTTTTTAGAACATGTATTATTACTCGGTGGACGCGTAGAGTGTTAGGCTCGACAAAAGAAGGTTGTCATCTCTAATAATTTTTCGCTCTTTTTCCTCTGGGCTATTTTCCCACCTCGGTTTTCCAACTTGGTTTTTCCCAAGAAAACACCGAAAGACCCTAAAAAAAATAGAAAATGCATATCGGTTTGTTTTTTCTCAAAAACGGAAATCGTTCTCTCAGACACGCCCCATTGCGCGTCGCCGTTGTATTCACGGTAGGGCCCTCCGGTGGGTAGTTTTTCGAAAACAAAAAAATACATCCGGGCCCTTCTACCGGTATAGACTTTTTTCCCAGCTCGATTTCCCATCTCGATCTCTGATGTTTTTTAGAGCATGTATTATTACTCGGTGGACGCGTAGAGTGTTAGACTCGACAAAAGAAGATTGTCATCTCTAATAATTTTTCGCCCTTTTTCCTCTAGGCTATTTTCCCACCTCGGTTTTCCAGCTCGGTTTTTTCCAAGAAAACACCGAAAGACTCTCAAAAAAATAGAAAATACATCTCGGTCTGTTTTTCTAAAAAAACGGGAAATTGTTTTCCGCTCACGCGCGCGCCGTGCGCCGTTATATTCACGGTTGAGCCCTTCCTCCAGCTTTATTTTTTTGAAAAGGATCAGCGAACCAAATTTTATGCGGAACGGCTTAGCGCGGTTCCTATCTGGTACATATATTATGTCGCTTGAAATCTCCGGCTGTTCAGTGCCTCCACGTCAGCGAGCGCGCGCTCGGCCAATGGGCGAGCACCTTCGCGCGGGCCGTCGGATCGAGCGCGGCTCCCGTGCGATGGATCTTTGTGCGCCGTGGCCTCAATGCTTCCGGAGCCTTCCACACGCTGTCCTCGCTCTTCGACCAAGTCCTCAAGCCGCCTCCTCGCCCGAGTCTTTCTTTTTCTCCACTCTACCCGTTTCTTTTGTTTTGATCATATCGAATCTTTGCTCGATGTTATTTTCTTGTTTCTGATCTGACATGCAAGTCAGCTATTGCAGGATTTTTTTTTCCCGATAGGCTAATAGAGTTCGGTAGCTCTTGAGTTGCACGACCATAGAGAATGGGCTGCGTAAGCTAATCGAGACTAGGTTGAGTTTGCACGTGTTGCCGCGCCGCGACGAAAAAAGCATAAACGCGATTTTCAATTCAGCTATAAACCCTCGACGAATCTGTGTTTTCTAAGAAAGCCGTTTTTTTCGTTTTTTTAGAAAACCATGTGCAAAAAAATCAATGAAATGACCTAAACGCGATTTCCAATTTAGCTATAAACCGCGTGTAGGGACCTAAACGGAATTTTAAAATTTCTCGGGTCTATCTTACCAAAAAAACGGAGAAATGACCTAGACGTAAGGAGCAAGGATCTGTTTGTTACGTTTTTGGACCTATCCGCTATCCTGAAAAATTAGAAAAGGGCTCGCTCGCGATTTGAATATAACGGGAGGTGTTCTCTGCAAAACAGCGCGCGAGGACCCAAACGCGATTTAGAAAAAAATATCTTCCTCTCACAAAAAATCGCGAAGGACCTATTCGTAATTTACAAAGACCTATTCGTAATTCGAAGAAGCCGAAGGGCTTTTTTGCAAAAACTACAAAGTGACACCTGGCTTCAGCCAAGGGCCGGCAATCCCAGCGTGTATTATATGGGTGATATTCGTATATCAGACCTCTTTTTTCTTAATGGGTTGCATAAACGGGCTATATAATTGCACCCTAAAAAATGGGTCATTTTTTTTTTGTCATAAAACAACCCAAACTCAACATATGGGCCAAGAACAGGGGAGATAGACCAACGTATAAACCCTATGGAGTCCAAGGCAACAACCTTTGATTAACCGTTTTGGGTGAAACAAGAACACGAAAGCTTAAGCGGGTTATTTCATACTTTCATGTGCATTGTCTAGCCCAGGTGGGATAGGCCCGAGCCAGTTTGGAACTTGGGGCGTTATATATAAGGAAAAATATCCTGTGCAATCACCCCTCCCGGTGAAACCACCGTGCAACTGAACTAAAAAAAGTTTCAAAAAATTCTGAAAAAAATCATGGATGTACATCTCAACTTACCCCACCTACATATAAAATTTCATGATCAAATTCATCTTATACTAGCAGTTACAAAAAAGACAAATTTCGCATGAACAGTGATTTTTTACTGTTCATCACTATTCATTTTTGCTGCTTGTTTTTTTTGTAACCGCTAGTATAGGATGAATTTGATCATGAAATTTTATATGTAGGTGGGGTAAGTTGAGATGTACATCCATGATTTTTTTCAGAATTTTTTGAAACTTTTTTTAGTTCAGTTGCACGGTGGTTTCACGGAGGGGGGGTTGCACCGGATATGTTGCCTATATATAAATGGTATGTACGTACAGTATTAGTCTCATAATCAGTGGCTAGTAAACACATTATGATAATTATAATAACAACTATTCACAGTATTATTATTAAAGCGAATATTTTACAACTCAGAGTACATAGTAGCAGAAGAAGCAAAAGTCTTATAATATGCCCATCCAGTCCTTAGGCAACTAACAAGGCATAAATCCCAAGAAAGATCGCATCTTTGAAGTTTCCGCATCCTGCGATAAATAGTAATCTTCGGAGCCTCGTTATCTTTTTCACCTAAAACAACATATTAAGCAAGACTAAATATTTTCATACTCAGCAAGACTTAAGATGGTATTTGCAAAATACAGTAATATAGGTTATGTCAAAGGAGGCTTTACGATTAATTTGTATAAAACGAAATTGAATTCAAAAACCAAGTAATTATTTGAAAACAGAATTTGTAAAAGCGAGTAAGATAGATATGAAAATAATAAATATGTAAGGCATAAGTAACGACTCATAGTCCTTCGAGAGCAATGAACCGTCGAATTTCTGCCATCACATGATAAAACATAGTCATTGTCAGCACATGGCAAAGCAAATAAAACTAAGAATTTTTTAAAAAATAAAACATCTAACTAGTGTTAGTTCACAAAGTCTCCCATAACCGCGGCCATAACTTTTCAAAAAGATTTTCTCTACATAGGTCTACAGCTTTACCCACAAAAAATAATTAACTCTTTGTGCAAACTATTAGCACACTTCTTTTAGTATGTCGCAGAGAGACCATAATATAACCATTACATTACATAGATCTAACACTACACTAGCTCTGCTGACGACAATCCTTACTATGATAGCAGAAACTCAGAACAAAGTCATGACATTTCTCCCCATAGCAAAACGTACACTGTTGTATCGGTAGGCGTTATTCTCAACACCTCGATGAGGGTACCCCTTCGAGCAAACCTTAACAGGAGAGCCCATACAACTCCAACCTTCCTATGTGCAAAGCTAAATCTACATAATTTAATAGGTTAAGGTCATCTCATACCAGCACTTGTGGTTGTACGAATTTCCCTTGAATCATACAACATTATGTTCGGTCCTTAATTCAACAAGGGCGATAATCTCCTCCTACACTACGTACAACAATTGCACCTCCAACTATTTCATGCCAGTAATCATCCGCGTCAAAACATAGTTTTATTTTGAGTTTTTAACCAAAATACCAACAACCCACAATGGCATATCTAACCTTTTTAAATTCTCAAGAAACAATTTAATCTGATTCTTTAAACTATCGATACTAAAACAGGGCTAAGTAAGATTAATATATAATCACATATATCGATGACGACATTATATATTATTTAATCTTATTCTAGGGTTATCAAGGTTCACATATCCATACTTATCAAGGAAGTTCTATGAGATAACAGGTATATTTACCAGTACCACAATATAGCAAATTTACAGAAAATATGTGCATGCATAAATTGATTTAGTAAAACAAAGTAAAAATTAAAAACTGGGATCAATATGATCAAATGGAGTTCTTGCCTTCTTTAATTTTTATTTATGATGAAGTCGAGGTTGTGACCCATATTGTTGACAACGGAATCAGTGACGTCAGGTTCTACACGTCGTTCAATGGAAATATAGCAAATAACAAACTTCAATAAAAGCAAGAAGAAATCAGATAGAAAACCAATTAAAGACTTGGAACAGAAAACTTGTGTGGTTCATGATTTTAAGAAGGTTCTGGTGATACAAATATCTTACTTACTGATTTCTTATTTATTGAGTTCGTATACTACGGACTTTAGTATTCATAATACTTAGGGTTATATTTTCAATAGGATTTATATCCAAAGCATATTGTAATGAGATTATTTCTTTATAATAGGATAGTCTTTTCCCTAGAGTGCATTTCTAGGCTGTTTCCATTAGTATTAGTGTTTAGATGATATGTTTTATTCGTTACTAAAATAGCATATATAGTCTTAAAGTTTACGTTATAAGTGTTCAGACCTCATTTTAGGTTTGCAACTGTACTTTACATGATTATGTGACTATTTTTTTCATATTAATAGGTTACGACCTTGAAGTATTTAAAACTCACTTTGTATCATTTTGCTTTTAGCCGCAATAGTTTACGTGCGCATGAAGAATGAAGTCTTTTATGAAATCAATCCAAATTAGTTCTTTTTGTTGACTAACATGAGCTTAACTTTATGGACATTTTGGGATTAACCCTACATGATTCCAACATTCAAGTTATGATTTTTTATTTATATCTGCTTGCTCAAATTTTGATTCTTTAGATATATATTGCATGGAAGCAGTTCTTGGTTTAAGAATATAAGTATAAATGATAACTTATTATAGTTATTTTTATTGTAGTGCATAATCTGGTCCTAAAGAACCTTTATTTTACTTTTGTACCTTTTTATGGTCCTTATTTATATACTAATCACCTATTCATATATTATATATATTTAAAGTGAGATTAGATACAACTTTGATTCCAACTTAAACAAATATGAAATATTTCTGCATAGAAAGGGGTAGCATGATATTACTAAGACCTATGAATTGGTTTTACCAAAAATTGAGTTTATTTAATCCAAGTTTTAACTATTTTTATTTTCTCGTGCATGAAAAGCAATATATTTTCAAATTTGGATCAAACTAAATTCAAATCTAAAGATTTTTGCATAAATAGAGCATCTCAGGTGTTATGATTTTTCATAATTAATTTCATGATGTTTGGATTAATGGTTTGTATACTTTTTAATAGTAACCATATCAAGTTTTCTTTATGTTTTGGTCCAAATAATTCAAAATGAGTTTGAAAATCAAATATTTTTGCAAAAATTATTTTCTCATGTTCTATGGAATATTCAAAAACTTATTTCATATTTTTACTAGTTATAATTTTCAAATTTGCAATAGAGTCCATAATGGAGTTTATAGTAATTTAAATTCAAATAATTCAACATGGCATTCAAAATTAAATATTTTTACATATTATAAAATATTATGATTTTATGTAAATTTATATTTTTATTTTACTGAAATTGGATTTAAAACGCAAAAGATAGGAATACTTGATCATGGCCCGTTAAGAAAATCATATTAAAAGGAAAATACGCCTCTTGAGTGGAGGAAACAGCTTACCTCTTTGAATTGGATTTGCCTCTGCCAATGATGACTGGGACCCGAGTGGCAGTGAAGGAAATAGAGGAAGGAGCTTGGTCATAGCAAAGGCGGCAGACGGCGGAATCGCTAGCCGGAGGCTTGTTGGGCAGGAGCTCGTCATGGCGCACGAGGCACAGCTAGGCGCTTGAAAATGGTGGCCAGAGCTGGGCTCCCAGCAGCACAGCATGGTGGGTAAGGCGGCGATCAACTAGGTAAGGAAACGAAGGTGGTTCAGTTCGAATTGGCCAAAGAAAAAGAATCCTCAGATCACAAGTAACCCATTTTGGCCTTCATTTGAAGCGAAGAATACCCGAGCTGCCTTGCCACCGCACACCAGCCGCGAAGAAGATGACGCACGGTGGCGAAGTTCAGTGATCACGGAAATGTTCATCTAAGGGATGAAAAATGATTGTTGGGGGTTGATGATGCTGCGTTGAAACCTAATTGCTTAATGGTTTGCCCCCTTCCCTTTTTTGCCAAGCTCTGGTAATGGCGGCATTTGGGTAGCAGTGGAGAGGAGCTCAGGCACGGCAAAGATAACGGTGGCTGTGTGGAGCTAGTGAGGTTCTGGAGTGGCTTTTATAGCCAGAGAGGTGTATAGCGAAGCAATTTGCGGCTGACGTTTGCACAAGAATTAGCACGGCCGGGGCTGCGCCAATCGCGGGGAGTCGTGGCAGTGTCTCAGTGGTGGAGTTGCGCCGTGGCAATGCTTAATTTGTGGAGTGGCAGTGAAATTAACGGTGATTGAGCCGTGGCAAAACCTGATTGGAGTCTTCTCTGTCACAGCAGAGGAATGGAGGTGAGTTGGCAGAGTTTCTTGGGTGTCCTGCGCAAGGTTGAGGCTGGCTGCCGAAGTGGAACTTGGATACTGACATAACTGGGCTGAGTTGGTGCACATTTTGGTTTGCTGAGGCAGCTTTTCTGCGCTTGTTCGGTTGCCATGTCAGAGAAGAGTGGCTGTGCTGCAGATTTGTAGCCAAGACAGAAAGCAGAAGGCAAGCCCTGTCGTGAAGGTGAAACAAGTGACGGTTCTTTGCCACGGCATTGCTTGGGCGGTGGGCAAAGCATTACTTGCTGGGCAGCGATCTTGCGATCGTATTCTTGCCATGGCAATTGTGAGATCATGTGATGAAAAATTAGTTGAATAGTGAAATTGGCATCGTAAAGTGACTTTGATTATAGCATATTGTGTGTTGCTTGTGCATGTGCTATGGTGATATGTTTATTATTCTGGTGATAGCATAATGGTTTTGCTTGATGCAATGCACTCGTGTGAGTGGTTGCATGGATTAATCTTGAGTCAAGTCGTGGACTTGTGCTCGGACTCGTTGTTTGTTAATTCATGTGCAGGTGTTGCTCGAGGGCGAACATGGTCGATGACGGACCGGAACTAGGTTCATGGAGGAACTGAGGTTCGGGACTAGGTTCAGGGAGGAACTGAGATCTTGGTGGTCGAGGATGTCATGCGGGACGTTCGGGCTAGAGAACATGCACGTGAAGGCTGGTTAGTCACGTATGTGCAGCAGGTGGGCTGATCATGCGTGCAAAGTATTTGTTTCGGCCATGTGGGCCAAGTTGAGATAGATACGAACTCTTTCCATGTTGGGAGTGGAGTTGTATTCAATCTCTTTGTGGTTGCTCTGTATAAATAGGGGGAGGTGTCCCCTGTTTATTCTTGAGCAACATTTTAGGGTTTGTACTCTTGTGTTGGAGTACTTTAGACAATGAAATAAAAATCAATCTTCCAAAAAGTTATTTCATGTCTGGCGGCTGTGCATTGTGAGAGAAGTTCTTCTGGTTCTAGAGTTTAGATCTTGATCGAGCATGCATGCAGGAGGATTTTTTGAAGCACTGAGGTCTTAGTTGATTTGTTCCCTCTGGAGATTGGTCCGTGGTGAATTCTAGTCCGGCGGTGCTGCCTTGCTAGGGGTGTAAACGGGTCGGGTTCGGGCGGGTAGTAGGTCATCCCATACCCTACCCTAATATTTTTTCTCCTGCACGGCACGGCACGGTAGTAAAATTGGGTAGGGTACGGTAACTGTAGTATTTTCTACTGACGGTAGAAATCGGGTTCGTAGTGTGCGACGGGTATAATATAGATAACGGTACTTCATCGGGTAGTGCACGAAATACATAGAATCGAAACATGCGATGAAAACAGTCCAACTATCACACTAGTACATCACATAATACAAAGTCCAATACATAAAGTGAAATTCACATACATAGTTCAACACATAGTTGAATTGGAGGAGAGGAACTTGGGTCAATCCCAAAGGAATAGGAGGTAATGATAATAGTTTTGAACAACATGAAATCACAAGCATCTGTAGTCTAGGAAACCAGGTCATGTGCTCCTCTTGTTTAGGTTGATAGCAAGTAGAACATAATTGAGACATTTACCTTGTCAGAATTTTATAAATTTTCTTGTGTGTGATCATGATCTCAAATTTTTATGAGAGATTACTAATTTCATCAGTATCATTATATAAAATTTTAAAAATTTTATAACAAAGTTTGGATAATTTTTCATTTCGTTCAAATTTGCCGATAAGCCTTTTAACAGGACAGTAGTACTGTTCGAATTTTTAAAACTTCATGACATTTGATCATCATCTGAAAATTTTATGAAAATATTATGGATATGTCAGGACCATCCACAAAAATTTCAAAATTTTATAACCTCGTTTGTTCTATTTTTCATTCGGTTCAAACTTGCGGTCATACGCTTTTATCGGGATAGTAGCAATGTTTGAATTTTTAAAAATTTCTCATATTTGATAATCACCTAAAAATTTAATGAGAACATATATGATGTGTCAGGAACCTTTAAAAATTTCAAAATTTTTCAACATCGTTTGATCTATTATTGGTCAATACAAGTTTGTCAAAATTTCAGAATTAGTAGTACCCACCGGCACCGAATTGAAAATTATCCGGGTTCCGTGCATTCGATCTGCACCACGGTATTGCCGATCCGTGCCCTACGAACCCGAACCTAACCTACCCGGTACTACCTGTATTCGCATTGCATCTGCGGCGTAGTGTAAAATAGTTTTCCATTAGGGTAATTTTGCATCCGGGTACGGGTACGGGTCGGGTATTACCCGACCCATTTACACCCCTATGCCTTGCTCCAATTGCTTGCATGTGTGACTAAGAAAAGAAGCAGACGGTCTGCTTTATGCATGCAAGAAAAGAGTGGCGACTAGATAATTTTGTGTGGCTAGTTGTTCTTCCAAGCATACATGCAAAGAAAAGCTTCAAGACCAAAGATGGTCAGAGCATCGTGAGAAGTTTAGTCCGGCATAAGTAATTTCATTTTGGTCCGTCGCTGCATCTGAAGATTGGTCCGTCATAGCTGTTGAAATCAATTTCCATCATCACTTGATTCAGTCATCTTGCGAAGGTAATATCTCTTGATCCGTAGATCCGATCGAGTTGATCTTTATTGGGTTAGATTCATAATTAAATCTAGTTTCCATAGTTAAAATTTCATGTCAATCTAACAGTTGGATCTCTGGTAATCTTGTTATTTAAGTTTGGTCCGTCACTAGTCTGAATTTGGTCCGTCATTATTAGATCGGGATTTGTTTCAACCATCTTGCGAAGGACATAACTCTAGATCCATAGGTCCAATTGAATTGATTCTTTTTGGGTTAGCTTCGGAATCAAGTCTAGTTTCTACAGTTTCAATTTCGCATCAATCCAACGGTTGGATCTTCAGGAATTATTATTTTAGTGAACGTATATCAGGCTGTTTTCATTTTGTCCGCCATACACATGCAACTCACTATCAGAGGCGAAATTTTGTGCGTCATACACATGCAATTCTTGTATTAAGCAAAATTTAGTCCGTCATACATGTGCAAATTTGGTCCGATGCAATAAGGTTATTGTTGAATACAAATCAAGCGATCTGAGTTTGTTTGGGGTGTTTCAAAAGTCAAAAATTTGATTTTAGCTTCTGCGCAATCATTCACCCCCCCTCTAATTGCTAGATTAGTATATTTCGATCCTACAAGTGGTATCAGAGCGAGGTATTTCTAATTATTCTTAACAGGTGATTAGAAACCGTAGCGATGGATAAGTATTCGACAAAACCTTGTGTTTTCGATGGTGTTGATTTTCAGTTTTGGAAAGCAAAGATGGAGGCATATATTCAAGCTCAGGGTTTTGCAATCTGGGAGAAGGTGTACAAGCCATATCAAGTTCCTGATAATGATCAAGTCAATGCCACCAATCAAGTACATGTTGAAGCCAACAGTAGAGCACGAAACTTAATCATTCAAGGATTGGGAAGAAGTGACTTCGACCGCATGATCCATCTCAAGTCTGTATATGAGGTATGGAAATCTCTTTGTGATTATCATCAGGGATCTAACACTATCAAAGAGGTTAGGCAAGACATATATAAGAAAGAATACATGCGATTTCAGATGAAGCCTGGTGAGTCACTAGATGATTTCTTTGCACGTTTCAATAAGATCCTTAGCAATTTACGTGCTGTTGGAGTTTACTTTGATGAGGCTACTAATGCTAGACAATTGCTTGGTGCATTAGACATGTCTATTTGAGAGATGAAAGTGACATCCATTAGAGAATCAACTGTCATGAGTGACCTTATCAGAGATGTTCTTTTACGTAAGCTAAAAACTCATGAATTGGATGTTCTTGCTAGGAGGACTGATTATAAATCAATTGCATTGACCTCTCAATCTAGCATGTCTCAAAATAATGCTTCTTTAAGTTTTGTCTTGTCCTTCTTGTCTTCACTAACCGATGAACAGATTGAGGAATTTCCGAAGGAAGACTTGGCATCACTTTCTTCTCATTTTTATAAAGCCTTGCAGAATGTGAGAATGAGAAAGGAAATTGGTGGTGGCCCTCCAAGGTGCTATGAGTGTGGTGATCTCAACCACATGCGTTCAAATTGTCCTAAACTCGCAGGTAAAGCATCAAGAGAGGAGGATAATGACAAAAGAAAAGAGAAGAAGAAGTTTTCTCCAAGAAATAGAAAGAAGAAGAGCTTCATCAACAGCAAAGTTGTCCACCGGGTCCTTTCCGCTCTTGAACAAGTCAATTTGAGTGATGTGGATTCGGAGAGCAAAGAAGATGATACAACAACTCCAAGCAAACATGAATTGACAGGTTGTGTCTCATGGCTAGGAGTGATGTAAGCTTCACCGTGACGATCATGACAGCGATTGCAATGAGGTAGAACCTTCTACGATGAATTAACTATTGCTGTTGTTCGCCTTGGAAAATTGCTTGACAAACGGACAAGAAGATTAAGAAACATGATGTTCTTGTGGAATCTTTGAATGCTGAAATTGCTAGACTTAAATCTTTGATTCTGATGATGATGCTTGCAAATCATGTGACTTAATTCTGAGTGAGCTTATCGTGCTTAGGAAAGAACATGTTTCTTTGTTAGAACAAGTCAATGCTGAAAAGAAATAAAATGAGAAACATGTTAAAAACGCTAGCTGTTCAACTGTTGATTTGTATGATACAACTCATTGTTCTAAATGTGCTATATTGGAATTAAAGTTGCATGATGCAAACGCTAGGGTTTCTCAAATGACAGATGCTATGCTCACTCATGAAGTTCTCTCATGTTCAACTTGTCGCAAACAGAAAGGAAAAGTGGACGTTCCATGTAATAACTGTTTAACTCTTTCTCGAAAGGTTGATTACTTGGAAAAATATTTAGAATGGTTCACTTCAGGAAAGAAAAACCTAAACATGATTTTGGATCAATCAAAAGTCAGGACTCATCACAAAGGTTTAGGTTTTGATTCTTATGCTCATCATAAATCGCATGCTCCTATCAGTTGTTAAGACACTTGAAAGTGAAAAATTTGAAATTGTCAATGAGCCTAAGAAAACTGTTTTCAAGTCTCACGGTGTCTTATCTTCTACTATGATGAATGCAAATGCTACTGCTTTCAAACTAAACATCATGTTAAGTACACTTGCACTCATTGTGGTAAAGATGGACACTTAGTAGATTTTTGCTTTAGACTAGCCAAACAGCAAAAGAAAGAAAAGGCTAAGGCTAGGTCTAATTTCAGGAAGGCACAATTTACTCCTCATTTTGTGCCTAGGGTGATGCAAACACCTTTTGTTGCAAGAAACACGGGAAAGAGCAAATCTGATTTTGTGAACAAGCATACTCGTGTTGTGCCTACTTGTCGTGTGTCTCAGTACTGGATTCCTAAATGCTTTATTTCTAACCCCAAAGATCGAGGCCTCGACATCTTCTTGTGCTATGTAGGTTTTTCGTAAGTGGGTTGGAGAACGTGTTTAGTGGATCTTGGTCTTTTAAGAGATGGGATCAAGACTTGGATGGTTCTCACCCTTGAGATGATTTTCAAGAGGCATGTGCAATAATTCTTCATCTACTTTGTGAGCTATTTTATACACTCATGTCCTTTACATTCATAGATATCTAATTGTGGCTTGAGATGAAATGATTGTTCATATGCTCATTTGTATTCTCCTGGCATGTTCAATAATGTTATATCTTATTGTTAGGGAACGCGGGATCGCTACGCTAGCAACGAATCAAAATTCTACCGCGACAACCCAGGACACCCTACAAGTAAATGATCATAGATCGTTACCTCTCGACGCGCAGAGCAGCGGAAGATGTGTTGACGAAGCCGGTTCGTCCAATCTGCGCGTAGACGTTCGGAAGTAGTCGTACAGGTCGCCGAGCGATCCGAGGTCATCGCCGATCTCCCAGCTGGTCAGCGCCATTACAAGAAGCCACGCCGTTGGTCCACGACGTGATTGGTGACGAAGCCGAGCGCCGTGGAGGTCGTCGACGTACTCCGCGTGCTCGCTGGAATTCGCGACCTCCAGGAGCAGTCCACCTTCAAACGGACGCCCCAGCCACATACGAACTCCGTTTTAGGTGTTCTACCACTCGTTTGAAAGATAACGAGATAACCTTTCAAACGCATCTAGTCTTGCCTCCAAATTCCTTCTGGATCATCAGGAATCGGCAAAACAATCTCGCAACCAGAATCTGGACGCGAACAGATTGCGACTCCTTTTGCGATTCGCATCGCGGTTGATCAAACCAGCACCGAAAAACAGCACCTCTACCGTATCCACACATCCGTGATCGAACCTGCTGCACGCGGGCGTGCTAGCGCCGGCGTGCGCGAAGAGGAGATGGTGGCTAGGGTTTTAGTGGGGAGGGAAACCTGGTTAGACTCATGTCTCACACCTCCACCTCCTCCACTTATATAGCCCCATCGTGGGCCTCTACATTAGAGGCCCAACTCGGTCCATGGCTTATGTTCAACATGTAGCCCACGTCATACGTGGCCCATCATCACTGAGCCCACATCCGATGAGGCCCATGATTGTTTATTGGGCATGATTTCCAACAATCTCCCACTTGCACAATAGACAATTATGCAACTCATGATTCCAACCCCTTAAGTGTGAGACCCAATAGGTTCATGTACAAGTCGGCAAGGACCCGAAACACCTTTCCAATCCACGATCAATAGCGGCGCCTAGCAACACATATTGACCCCGAATGCACGTAATGATCATGTCGCCAGAACCTTGATACATTCAACATATACCGATCCTTTTGCCGCACAATACCACCAAGCTCGGGCAAGATACGCACCACCCTTGTTGATAGCTCGACCATTTTACTCGTCAATGTGATGGATTTGGGGATTGTGATTAACTCTTTAATCACAGGCATGGCCATGCACTTTCCAATCCATCCACACCGAGGGGCCCAGAGGTATCTCTCCCGTTATCGAGGAGGGGCAAATCCTATCTTGACCGATCAAACCCCTGGCAATGTTTCGTGGCATACCCAGTAGTTACCTATAACTACCCAGTTACGGTGTAGCGTTTGATAACCCCAAAGCATACGAGTCCACATGCTGGGAATCCATGACGATCTCAAGTCTAAGGACCATATAGGTGTATCACTCGAGACTACAATCTGATGGCACTTCTAAGATAACAATCTCAGCAGTGTCTCGGAGTGGGTCTGTCCAACTACCCCTGTTGTCGTGCCCCGAATTTGCAATTCCGGACACTCTGTGTAACCTGCACTAGTCCAGGATCGCTCTAGTGCACACAGACTAAACAGGTATAATATCACATCATACACAAGTGAATATTAAATAAAGTACTTCAAACATTTATATAAACGAGTGTACGACCTTATGGTCATCCTTACAATAGTTATATACGCAGGCTTACAATAATCGTAATAAAAGTTCAGCAATGAATATAAAAAAAGTCGTGATGTCCATCTTCTCCACAGTCGCTCCGACGAAGGCTTGCCCTTAGTTCCCTGGCTCCTCGACATACTCTTCTTCGTAGGCTGGTGTAGTTTCTTCTTCTGGTAGGTTTGTCCGCAAGGGTGAGTACACACCGTACTCAACAAGTCATGCACAATGCAGATCTATTTACTACATGCATGTCTTATCCAAAGGATAGGCTTTATTGGTTATTTTGCTTTTGCTTCAACATTTTGAACTATCAATTATTTAGATTGAAAGCATCAAACTTATAATTAATATATGTCTCAAATTGTTTTTCCACAATATTTTGGACACACAGTCCCTAGACAACTTCATTTCACAATTTTGGCACACGTACCAACCACCCCATTTTATTTTTAGAACACTACCCTTGACTGTAATTCCCTAGCATTGTCCATTACCGTGGACTCTGCTATTCAACAGCTTTTAACACTCGCAGAGGTTGTACACTTTACCCACAAGATACGCCGCCACCACACGGTGATTGTCCGTAATAAAGTCTTTCAGAGACTTCTACCTTATCCTAAGAACCTCTCCGTGTTGCCTCCACTATCACTTCCCTCACACAGAGCCAAGTATAGGGCGATTTAACACCGCTGGACGGTACCAAGCCAAGCACGTGCACGCCCCCCGCATAGCTTACCCCAGTATAATCGCCACCCCGAGGTATCAAAGGTAAGATATCGAATCCTACTAAACTAGGTCTTCCCATTCAGACATGTGGTTGTACGAGAGACTCAGTCAAAGGCTTGCAAGGTGAAGTCCTTAACTCGACCAAGGCAAGACATCCTTCTCTCAATTTGGCACACACCCTCACATCACTCAACCCATCCCACAGCTTGCCACACAGCCCACTCGCACGAAGCCTCGGTCCACTTGCCCCAGCCTAAATCAATTCCACCCCAAGTTGTTAACAAAGGCAACACATGCTCATATTCATCTTTCATGTAGAACCACACAGCCTCTACATTCCAAGGTTAATACCAACATCATTCCACATTTCATTAAAAAGCATTCGTTATTCTTTAGTCGTGTTGATTTTGTAATCCAAATAGAATGGTTCACGACATGCATGGCTAAGCAACTATTCACTGCCGAGCCTCCCGTGTTGGCACAATATCATCAACCAACTATATTACCCAACTTAGGTTATCAAGGAAACATGGCATACAAATGATATCAAGGTGGCATAAACCACTTGAGTTGATAGCTAATTCACCCAAAATAATTAAAGTCATTTTTAGTTGAATTAGCATGCATAGTTTAAAACAAAATATATTTCAAAAATTAGAGCAACATGGTCAAAGCATAACTTGCCTTCAAAAAGTTGCTGGTCTTGCTCGAAGTCAAATCTTGCAATCGAAATTCCTTCGCAATCTCCCGACAAATCAACGCCTAATTAAAATCAACGTGCACACAATAAATACATTTTCCAGAGAACAAAATCAACTCTAAAAATTCCACAAAATTCACCAATAAATAGATCTTGATTTTACAAATTTTTAGAAATTGGAATCACTCAAATCGGAGTTAAAACACAAAAGTTATAAGCATTTGAAGTTTCAAAATAAATCCAAAAATAATAATCCGAATTTCTCTAATTATTTTTATACGGAAAATTCCCGATTTATGACGTCAGCGCTACTGTAGATGACGTCAACTTCAATCTTGACATCAGCATGACGTCACTGCTGACGTCATCACCGACCATGCCATCACTGACAAGTGGGCCCCACCGATGACGCGGCACCACGACGTCAAGACGACACGGTCAATCACCCATGCGTGACACGCCATGCGAATATCAACCGAGAGCTCGATTAACTCTCACCGTCCGATGAAAAATGAATGGCCACGATCTAACATCGACTCGGCTCGTTATCATGGTGACGACATGTGGCACAAGATCGCCCCTGATCAAAATCCAACGGCGAGAAATAAACCAAATAATAGCTCAATTGACTCGGTCATGCATCAAGATTTGTGCAATCGAGATCAGCGGTCAAGATCGCACCAACACGTTTGAGCGTCACCACGGTCGACACGCGGTCAATCATGACCTTCGGATCGAAATCTAACTACGGCGATTTACTTGGTGACGCCGATCAAGCAACGGCGCCGCCCTCGCTTTCCAGCAAGACACGCGCCCACTCGCATCGACCGCACGCGCAAATTCGAAAGGCCCATTTCAAAATCAACGGCTCGGATTAATCTAAATTTTACGCTAATTTTTAACAGATCTAGCAGCTACAGTAAAATGGCTACGTGGCTCACTATCAACCGCACGATTTTGATCTAACGGCTGACATTAGATAATGAAGTTTACTATTCATATGATTACATGGCTAAATCTCAATCGTCCGACACGAATCCTACGGCTAGCATTTAACTTAAGTTTTAGCACACGCGGGCGATCCCAGCTATGGGCACGTGGCACTATCCTAGCCCTTCATTGCTAAATCAACGGCTACGGGTGAAAATGGGACTCACTGTTCCGATGGCGACGTGGATGAACCGGTGGCGTTGGATGATGATCTAACGGTCGACGAAGCTCGGATTCTCAGCGAAGACACGGCGTGGAAGTGCTGCCGGAGATGAAGAAGAAGACCGAAGCGACGGCGTTCCGATGCACTCCATGCCAAGTGAGTTAGTCCTTCAGATGCGCAAGAACTTGAGGATTACTCCGGTGGTCTTGATAGTGACGAGGGTCATCGAGCGGCGCAAACCACGCAGAGTGGCTCGGAACTTCGGCGAAGACGCGCGCGTTCTACGGTGGACTTTGGATTGCGTGAAAGGGCTTAATGTGGCGACGGACGTGTTTTATACACCGGGCTAGAAGATGAAGTGGAGAGGTACGCGGCGCAGTAAATGCGGCGGTTTTCGAGCTCAGCGATGACGGCGGCGGCGATTCATTCCCACGAAGACGGCGACGGGCTTCCATCCGATCGCTCACGCGTGATCCAACGACGCAGCGACGAACCGACACGCCGATTCTCACCCATCCGATGCAGATCCAACGGTGGAAAAGAGCGGCGACCCTAGGGTTTCAATCGTGCGCATGAGTGGGCTCGCCCGCATCGCTCATCCGAGTATTAATCGATTTTGAATAAAAAATTGCCGAATATTCATTTGAATTAATTGAGGCACTAAAAATATCGTAACAATTCTAGAAAAATTCCAGAAAATATTTTAAGACATTTTGAACTCAAATAAAATATTTTCACTTTTATTTTATTAAAACTTTTCTTTATTAAATTAATTTCCAAATAAGAGTTAATTTCAAAAATCCAAATAATTGCAAATAAATTCCGAAATTCTCATAAATTCAAATTAAATTGTAAAATTCAAAATTAGCAAAATTTGAGGATGTTACAAACCTCCTCTAATGTAATCTCGACCCGAGATTCGTGGTTGCTAGAGAAGAGGTTGGGAAACTCCTTCTTCAAATCTTCCTCGCTCCCAAGTTGCCTCGCTTTAATGATTGCTCCACTGAACCCTGCAAAAACGGGTTGACTTGTTTCTGGTCTCTCGATCCATGGTATCCAAAATCTTCACTGGATACTCCTTATAAGTTAAATCTTCTTGCAACTCGATGGCTTCTATTGGTGCTTGTTCTTCCCAGACCAAGACACTTCTTCGCTTGGGATACATGGAATACATCGTACTCCGGCCAAAGATCATGCGCGATTCTAGTTGATATGCAACTTCTCCTTTGCGCTCAATATCTTGAATGGCCCCACATATCTCGAGCAAGTTTTCCTTTAGCATGAAACCTTTAACTCCCTTTAATGGCGTGACCTTGAGATATACATAATCCTCGTGCTCAAAACTTAAATCACGACGCCATTGCGCAGATAACTCTTCTACCTGGATTGTGCAGTCTTCAGTCTTTCTCGGATTAGAGCAATCTTTTCTTCTGCATCTAAAAGTATGTCCGGTCCGAAAACATGACATTCTCCCGTCTCATTCCAGTTCAATGGTGTCCGACACGGTCGACCATATAGAGCTTCAAAAGGCGACATTTTTAGGCTGGCCTGATAGCTATTATTGTAGCTAAACTCGGCATATGGCAAACACTTGTCCCATGAGGTTGTATATGACAATGCATGTGCTCTTAGCATATCGTCAAGTATCCGATTAACCCTTTCAGTTTGACCATCGGTCTGTGGATGATATGCCGTACTAAAATTCAGACGAGTACCCATAGCTGTATGCAGCTTATCCCAAAACCTTGAGGTAAATTGAGTACCTCTATCCGATACTATCTTCTTGGGTACACCGTGTAAACACACAATTCTCGATATGTATAATTCCGCTAACTTATCTCCTGAGTGGGTTGTTTTCACAGGTATAAAATGAGCAACTTTGGTTAATCGATCCACTATGACCCATATAGAATCATATCCACTTTGAGTCCTGGGCAAACCGGTGATGAAATCCATCCCGATTTCCTCCCATTTCCATTCTGGTATCTTAAGTGGTTGCAACAGTCCAGCTGGTCTCTGGTGCAAGGCTTTAACTCTTTGACATACGTCACATAACGCTACATGCTTGGCTACCTCCCTTTTCATGTTCGGCCACCAAAATCTTTCTTTTAAGTCCTGGTACATCTTTGCACTACCGGGATGAATCGAATATTTGGAATCATGTGCTTCTTCCAAAATCAACTGTTTCAACTCTGGTTTATGGGGTACACATATTCTGTTCTTCATCCATAAAGTACCCTGCTCATCTACTCTGAAATCCTTGGCCAAGTCTTCGTCCATTTTTGACTTGATTCTCTGAATCTTTTCGTCATTCTTTTGACCTTCCCTAATCTGTTCTTCTAGGGTTGGTTTAACTTCCAAGGTAGCTAGAAATCCTTTCGGTACAATCTCTATTCTTAGCTTCTGAAGTTCTTTACATAACTCAGTCTGCTCTTCTGCTATTAACATATTCAGACTATAACTTTTCCGACTCAAGGCATCTGCCACCACATTTGCTTTTCCTGGATGGTAGTGAATTCCAATATTGTAATCCTTGATTAACTCTAACCACCTCCTTTGTCTCATATTTAGGTCTGATTGGGTGAATATATACTTTAAACTTTTATGATCTGTATATATTTCACACCGATTTCCCATAAGATAGTGACGCCAAATTTTGAGAGCGTGCACTACTGCTGCTAACTCTAGGTCATGAGTCGGGTAGTTTTGTTCATGTGGTCTTAACTGCCTCGATGCATAAGCTACTACTTTGCCATTCTGCATCAGCACACATCCTAATCCCTGACGTGAAGCATCACAGTATATATCAAAATTATCTTTAGTATTCGGCAACACCAAAACAAAAGCGGGTTAAACGCTTCTTCACTCTTGAAAACTCTTTTCACATTCAAAGTACCATGCAAACTTTTTCTCTTTCTTTAGCAATTGCGTGAGAGGTCTCGCAATTGAAGAAAATCCCTCAATGAAACGGCGATAGTATCCCGCCATACCAAGAAAACTCCTGATTTGTGTAACTGACCTCGGTTGCTCCCAATGCAACACTGCTTCTACTTTCTTTGGATCGACAGCTACTCCTTCGGCAGTCATCACATGACCCAAGAACTCAACCTTCTTTTTCCAGAAGTCACATTTACTGAACTTGGCATATAACTGGTTTTCCCTTAATTTTTCCAAAACCATCCTTAAGTGTCCAAAGATGCTCTTCCTCTGCCTTGAATAAACTAGAATATCGCCGATAAACACGACGATTTAACTTATCCAAATATTCCATGAACACTTTATTCATCATATTCATGAAATATGTAGAGCATTGGTCACCCAAAGGACATGACCGTAAATTCATAATGACCATACCTAGACGAGAAGGTCAGTTTTGGTATGTCTTCCGTCCGAATCTTAAGTCGGTGATATCCGCATCAAGGTCTATCTTTGAAAAGACTCGCTCCTCTTAATCGATCAAGAGATCATCTATCCCGGCAATGGGTATTTGTTCTTTATCGCCACATCATTGAGTGCACGATAGTCTATACACATCCTAAAACTCCCATCTTTCTTCTTTACAAATAAAACCGGGGCTCCCCACGGTGATGAACTAGGTCTTATAAACCCTTTCTAATAATTCTTCGATCTGCTTTCTTCATTTACACTAATTCCTCAAGAGACATCCTATAGGGTCTCTTGGCTATTGAGCTGCTCGAGCACAAGCTCGACACAAACTCTATGTCTCTCTCTGGCGGCATTTCAGCAGATCTTCAGAAAAACATCGTGGTACTCATTAACTACCAAAACATCTTTTATTTCCACAAATTTTCACGCTGTTAACCATTAATCGCCTATCTTGAGCAAGGATCGCTGAATCTCCACCTTCTTACCATCCGGGCTCTCGATCGTTATTACCCTTCGCCCACAATCCAACATCGCTTTATGCTTGGATAACCACCCATTCCCAAAATAACATCTAAGGTTTGGTTTTCCAATATGATCGTGTTCGCTAGAACTCTATTCCATTTATTAATAATTTTACCCCGAACACCCTACTTTAGTTCGGAGTTTTGATCCGTGGGTTTGGACTATAAGAGTATTCTTAAGGTTGACCATATCCAAGTCATTTTCCATAACAAAACCCATGAAACAAATGAATGTGAAGCTCGAGAATCAAACAAATGGTAGCCGGTAATCGAAGTTAACTAGAAATTTACCCAAGACTACATCTGTCAGATTCGAACTTCGTCCATGGTGACATGGTTGACTCTTCCCGCACGACCGATTGGGTGCAGCTCCCGCATGGCAAGGTGTACTCTGCTTCCACCTTGAGCCGGTGTTCTTGCAGGAGTATTTCCCAAATTGAAGCGACAGTGTAACTCCGCCTTTCTTAGGACAAGTATTGGCAAATGTCCCATCTCGCAGCGGTTGTAGTAACGCCTTCCCCGCCATTGTTGGATTTCCAACAAATTGGCCGACAATCCTTGATGTTGTTCATGGATTCGACCAAGAGGTCTCTGTCTTGCATTGGTGCCCTTGTGCTGCTTCTCGTTGAAATCGGTGAACTGCTGAGGTATCACCTCGCCTTTTGTCGACTCTCGACGTCCTCCTTGTCGTGCCAAACGACGCTATGATTGTCATCCAATTCTTTGCGCTTATCTTCAAGAATGAGCGCCTTTGTTGACAAGCTCTTGGAAATCGTGAAAGGTGTGGGTGATTAGTCCCACTTGAAGTCTAGAATTGAGTCCCTTCATGAATCGGGACTGCTCGCCCTCGTCTGTGGATACATCCTCCAACAAGATATCGTGCAAGTTGTGTGAACTTGTTCAGTAGTCGCCACCGACCGCCCCTTGCTTCAAGGATCGGAACTCTTCTTTCTTGAGCTCCATCATACCCTCCCAAGACATGATATCGGGCGAAGGCAATCGTGAACTCATCCCATGTAATCTCCTCGGGATGCTCATGGGAAGCATGAAGAATTCTCCCACCATTCAGTAGCAGTCCCTTCTAGCTGGTGGGAAGCATATAAGACTCTCTCATTGCCGACACATTGGGTTATGTGCAGCTTTCTCTCGATTGTACGCAGCCAATCGTCAGCTTCAATAGGATTAACATTCCCAGAGAAGGTTGGAGGTCCGGTCCTCATGAAGTCGATGGCCTAGACCGATGTCCGTGGTGTACAAATTTTGATTGTTGTTGTTATTAATGCAGCACTGATTCTCAGATTCGCCAGATCTGTTGCATCATGGTCTGCATGAGTTGGGTTTGAGCAGCCAAGAATGCACCCAGGTTGTTCATGTCCACAGGTGGGGGTTGAGGGTTCGGTGCATTGTTTTGATTTCCTTCCTGCTGAGAGTTGCTGCCTCCGACTCCACGGTTTCCACGGGTGTTCACCATCTGAAGAATAATAAGTTTAGGGAAAAGAGGAAATAGGTACGCAAGTAACAAGAATCTTATGCGGGGAGAAGATTTGTTTGACTCAAATATAAGCACACCATTTTATTTAATAATATAAGGATATGGCCGCTCACAAGTGCCTACGGCATTGCGACTCATACCCAACACGCAATATCCATAAAACATCCATAAATATTGTTCACCAAAAGTAACCATAACAACTCACAAGTTCAACCAACCGTTACTAGGGCAAATTTAAATAAACTGACTCAATAATTGACTCTCACAGGAGTCGACTCTGACGATAATAACAGAAAAACTCTCTAGTCGTCGATCCACCCAGTCGCGATCCTCCGTGGGTAGTCGGCGGTGCGGCAGATCGGGTGAATCGTCCGGTGCCCCCATCGGCGGAACGAGGATCCCACGGACTCGCTGGCTCGGGTGGCGCCGCCGGTGTTGGCGGTTCTGCACTTCCGTGCTTGGTGCCTCTGGCCGGTGCCTCTGCCGGCGCCTCCTGCTCCAGCTCGGCCTCCTCGGGTCGGGTCGTGCAGCTCAAGCATCGGCTCGGCTTTGGTCCTCTAGCAGCTCCTCTAGCTCATGCACCTCCGGATGTAGTGAGCCATCGCCTCCTCACATCCTGCACCTGAGTCTCGACCTCGGCGACCTCATCACGAGACCTCTGCAGCTCTGGACAGCCTCGCCGATGAGCTCCTCTCGGCGTTGACATATCTCGCCAAGTGGGTGATCGGCATCATCCTCCTCCTCCGGTCTCGCAAACCTGCTGCCACGGCGTGGGTGAAGACGAAAGACAAGGCCCACGAGCTCCTCGGAGAAGGTGCGTCGATACGACGATCGCCAGCGAAGCGCTCGATCCCGCCTCAAAGGTGGACTCTCGGCGGTGAAGTGGAACGGACGGCCGGCTCTTCCACGGTTTCGAAGCGAGATCGTCACCTTGACGCCCCATGCGACGTCCAACTGCTCAACCAACCGAGTTACCTCGGTAGATCGGCCTCACAAAGTCCTCCAGTAGCTGTAATAGGTACCACAACTCCATGAACAGAGCCACCCGCGCGCTCTCCGAACGAGTGGATCCTCCTCATTCGCCAAAACAGATCTCGTCAGATCTAAATTTTTAAAGAAATCAAAGCCGTACAAACACACAAAGATAGGTATGGAGTAAGAAAGAAAGGACAAGTCAAGATGTCATTTATAATCTTGCACAATTTTAATCTTTAGAAATTAACCTTTTCTTAATCGCCGCCTACTTAGGGTCAAGTCCTACGATCGGTATGCTCGATACCACTCTGCGTGCCCCGAATTTGCAATTCGACACTCAGGTAACCTGCATTAGTCCAGATCGCTTAGTGCACAGACTAAACAGGTATAATATCACATCATACACAATGAATATTAAATAAAGTACTTCAAACATTTATATAAACGAGTGTACGACCTTATGGTCATCCTTACAATAGTTATACACGCAGGCTTACAATAATCGTAATAAAAGTTCAGCAATGGAATATAAAAAAGTCGTGATGTCCATCTTCTCCACAAATCGCTCCGACGAAGGCTTGCCCTTAGTTCCCTCGCTCCTCGACATACTCTTCTTCGTAGGTGGTGTAGTTTCTTCTTCCGTAGGTTTGTCCGCAAGGGTGAGTACACACCGTACTCAACAAGTCATGCACAATGCAGATCTATTTACTACATGCATGTCTTATCCAAAGGATAGGCTTTATTGGTTATTTTGCTTTTGCTTCAACATTTTGAACTATCAATTATTTAGATTGAAAGCATCAAACTTATAATTAATATATGTCTCAAATTGTTTTTCCACAATATTTTGGACACACAGTCCCTAGACAACTTCATTTCACAATTTTGGCACACACCAACCACCCCATTTTATTTTTAGAACACTACCCTTGATCTGTAATTCCGAGCATTGTCCATTACCGTGGACTCGGCTATTCAACAGTTTTAACACTCGCAGAGGTTGTACACTTTACCCACAAGATACACCGCTCACCACACAGTGATTGTCCGTAATAAAGTCTTTCAGAGACTTCTACCTTATCCTAAGAACCTCTCCGTGTTGCCTCCACTATCACTTCCCTCACACGAGTCAAGTATAGGGCGATTTAACACCGTTGGACGGGTACCAAGCCAAGCACAGTGCACGCCCCCGCATAGCTACCCTCAGATAACTTGCCACCCCGAGGTATCAAAGGTAAGATATCGAATCCTACTAAACTAGGTCTTCCCATTCGGACATGTGGTTGTACGAGAGACTCAGTCAAAGGCTTGCAAGGTGAAGTCCTTAACCCACCAAGGCAAGACATCCTTCTCTCAATTTGGCACACAGCCCTCACATCACTCAACCCATCCCACGCTTGCCACACAGCCCACTCGCACGAAGCCTCGGTCCACTTGCCCCAGCCTAAATCAATTCCACCCCAAGTTGTTAACAAAGGCAACACATGCTCATATTCATCTTTCATGTAGAACCACACAGGCCTCTACATTCCAAGGTTAATACCAACATCATTCCACATTTCATTAAAAAACATTCGTTATTCTTTAGTCAGTGTTGATTTTGTAATCCAAATAGAATGGTTCACGTACATGCATGGCTAAGCAACTATTCACGGTCGAGCCTCCCGTGTTGGCACAATATCATCAACCAACTATATTACCCAACTTAGGTTATCAAGGAAACATGGCATACAAATGATATCAAGGTGGCATAAACCACTTGGTTGGATAGCTATTTCACCCAAAATAATTAAAGTCATTTTTAGTTGAATTAGCATGCATAGTTTAAAACAAAATATATTTCAAAAATTAGGAGCAACATGGTCAAAGCATAACTTGCCTTCAAAAAGTTGCTGGTCTTGCTCAGAAGTCAAATCTTGCACTGGAAATTCCCCTTCGCAATCTCCCGACAAATCAACGTCTAATTAAAATCAACGTGCACACAATAAATACATTTTCCAGAGAACAAAATCAACTCTAAAAATTCCACAAAATTCACCAATAAATAGATCTTGATTTTACAAATTTTTAGAAATTGGAATCACTCAAATCGGAGTTAAAACGCAAAAGTTATAAGCATTTGAAGTTTCAAAATAAATCCAAAAATAATAATCCGAATTTCTAATTATTTTTATACGGAAAATTCCCGATTTATGACGTCAGCGCCATCAGATGACGTCAACTTCAATCTTGACATCAAGATGACGTCATCGCGACGCTATCACCGACCATGCCATCATCGACAAGTGGGCCCCACCGATGACGCCAAGACGACACGCGTCAATCACCCATGCGACACGCGCGGCGAATATCAACCGAGAGCTCGATTAACTCTCAGCCGTCCGATGAAAAATGAACGGCCACGATCTAACATCGACTCGGCTCGGGTTACCGCGGTGACGACATCGTGTACAAGATCGCCCCTCGGATCAAAATCCAACGGCGAAATAAACCGAATAATGGCTCAATTGACTTCGGTCATGCATCAAGATTCGTGCAATCGAGATCAGCGGTCAAGATCGCACCGACACGTTTGAGCGTCACCACGGTGCTGACACGTGGCTCAATCATGACCTTCGGATCGAAATCTAACGGCGGCGATTTACTTGGTGACGTCGACCAAAGCAACGGCGTCGCCTCGCTTTCACAAGACACGCCGTCCACTCGCATCGACCCAAGACGCGCAAAACCGAAAGCGCCCATTTCAAAATCAACGGCTCGGATTAATCTAAATTTTTCGCTAATTTTTAACAGATCTAGCAGCTACAGTAAAATGGCTACGTGGCTCACTATCAACTGCACGATTTTGATCTAACGGCTGACATTAGATAATGAAGTTTACTATTCATATGATTACGTGGCTAAATCTCAATCGTCCGACACGAATCCTACGGCTAGCATTTAACTTAAATTTTAGCACACGCGGGCGATCCCAGCTATGGGCACGTGGCACTATCCTAGCCCTTCGTTGCTAAATCGACGGCTACGGGTGAAAATGGGACTCACTGTTCCGATGGCGACGTGGATGAACCGGTGGCATTGGATGACGATCTAACGGTCGACGAACCTCGGATTCTCAGCGAAGACACGGCATGGAAGTGCTGCCGGAGACGAAGAAGAAGACCGAAGCGACGGCGTTCCGATGCAGCTCCGGCGAAGTGAGTTAGTCCTTCGGATGCGCAAGAACTTGAGGATTACTCCGGTGGTCTTGATAGCGACGGAGGGTCACCGGAGCGGGCGCAAACCACGGCGGAGTGGCTCGGAACTTCGGCGAAGACGTGCGCGTTCTACGGTGGACTTTGGATTGTGTGAAAGGGCTTAATCTGTGCGGACGGACGTGCTTTATACACTGGGCTAGAAGATGAAGTGGGAGAGTACGCGGCGGCGCGAAGTAAATGCGGCGGTTTTCGGAGCTCAGGCGACGACGGCGGCGGTGATTCATTCCCACGAAGACGAAGCGACGTGGCTTCCATCCGATCGCTCACGCGTGATCCAACGACGCAGCGACGAACCGACACGCCGATTCTCACCCATCCGATGCAGATCCAACGGTGGAAAAGAGCGGCGACGCTTAGGGTTTCAATCGTGCGCGACATGAGTGGGCTCGCCCATTATCGCTCATCCGAGTATTAATCGATTTTTGAATAAAAAAATTGCCGAATATTCATTTGAATTAATTGAGGCACTAAAAATATCGGAAAAATTCTAGAAAAATTCCAGAAAATATTTTAAGACATTTTGAACTCAAATAAAATATTTTCACTTTTATTTTATTAAAACTTTTCTTTATTAAATTAATTTCCAAATAAGAGTTAATTTCCAAAAATCCAAATAATTGCAAATAAATTCCAGAAATTCTCAAAAATTCAAATTAAATTGTAAAATTCAAAATTAGCAAAATTTGAGGATGTTACACTTGTTCACCAACAAGTGTCCACACCATTGATTTGATATCCCCATATCAATGATCCGGGAACCTGATCATCAACCAATGCATGTGCTAATCTTTGAATCATAATTGTTCAGATTATGATATAAGATCAGGGACCAACTTAAAATAACAACATATAGTAAACGAGTTCCACAAACAAGTCGTACTTGTTGATCAATACCGATGATGTTATTCAAGGAACTGTGATAACATATTATCCATCATAAACATAGAAGTGATACAGTCATCCCCATGACCAGCTAGTTGGCTTATCACTTATGTTTTCTCCACCAGCACTAGAGCGTACCAATTGAATATACAATATTCAATGCTCATGTGCGCCTTTCATAAAGGTTGTGGTAATATTTGTCTAGGCCTGGAACAGTTCCAGCTTCTCAACCTCCATTAAGTATTGGTTTGGAAACTAATGCGCAATGTAACAATTACATGCCGTATTTCCTCACCACCAAAGAACACAATCGTTTTACTTCATAAGTATCTTAGAATGTTCCTTTCCAAAACATCTAGTGATATTCACCCAGATTTGATTGATATCGGCATATTCGGTGACATTCACCTTAATGCGCTCAGGGTGTGAACCTTAATTTTGGCAAGCTCATCAAGTATTAAATTACTGAGTATTGCTATCCAATGTGACATACACGAGAACACATTCTCGGCTGAACCATTCAACATTATGTCAACATAATTCACTAATCCAATTTAGCCTTTTAAATCTATCTCTATAGATTTTTATGCCAAAATTTCCAATCTGTCCCAAAGTCTTATATGAAGAACAATTTCTTAATTAAGACATGGCAGATTTACGGAATATTATTTTTGATCAATAATATGTCATATATATATGATCAAGAAAATCAGTGTGCTATCACTTGCCCTTGATGAACTAGCCAAACAATTTGACTTTCATCAAAACAAATATTCAACTCTGAGGTGCTTGTTTCAAAGACTCGAATGCTCTAGCGTCCCATGGATCAACAAAACTTGAGACCGTGTCAAGAACACATTCTCACTTAGGTCTCAACTAGAGAGAGCCGCTTTTGATATCCATATTGCATATCGATATGCAACAAGAGCTATGTGAATCTAGACAACACCAAGCGGATCAGTCAAGTTCAAAACTTAATTGTCACACATACTCGTCCTAAACTCATCCCTTAGAGTATATGCCCATCACACTGCATCATAAGTCTTAATCCCATCATAGTCCGACAACAATTGTCTTTCCTATCATATAGGTGACTAATATGGCTTTAGGACCAATGCAGGGTTGGTTCTTTCATAAAACATACAACAACTTGTACATAATGTGAAAATTTAGTAGGAACAGAAACACTTTCTAATGATCCCCAAACTACTTCGAGTCACATTGTGCTCCCACTGACTATTTTGGAAAAATATCTTCTCCAAAATCAACCATTCCGAGCAACAAATAATTTGTTCTCGCCCCCTTTAAAATGTACAAACACTTTGCACTTCACAAAGAAATTTTTATCTAAGTTGAGAATGAGTTCATCAGACGTCAGACGTCTTACATGTACTCCACAATTCAAACTTTGATAAAACAGTATGGAACACTTTCCGATCCATATCATATATGGTTCACTCTCTGTGACTTGATGGAACCCCTTTTTTTTGCACTATTATTTCTAAAGTATACCAACATATAGATAATGAAAACAATGGCACAACACAAGTGTATCATCAGGATCCAAATACACATCCATTCACTAATGGAGCATGTCAACACGACAAATCAATCAGGCAAATCAAACAACATTTGTTCTATATTTGAGGTTCATAACCTTCTACTCCCAAGATGAAGCTGAACTATTGATTTTGCCTATGCCAGGAGTATAATAACAATTATTTAACTCCGACATTAATCCTGACAGTTGGGCCGTTAAGAGTATATCAACGTTCAACGAGACAATCTTCAACACCCTTGCCACTATTTCAAAATCCTATCTTGTAGTGTCAGGGTAACGCCAATCTTCAACTTCACAAGTCTAGGATTGGTACTCCAGATCTCATCAGGACCTTTCCCTTTTCACTCATGACTCGGTCTCCTTCATAAGCTGACCAGTCTTTCGAACCATCATCACATGATTAAAGCTGATCTTAATGCTTTCCAATTTTAACATGCATCATATGCATCTCGGCCAGTGATTTATCCAAGCTATTCATCAAAATGTTTAGCTCAATGCTCAAAAAGAGCAACCAAAATTACATCAATAGCTAACCATTAGCTAAAGGGAGAATCATATTTTCTAATGCCCAATGTAATCAATCATATCAACTACATGATGGCTAACCGAATTCTTCTTGTGCTAACTTGCAAACAGTGATTTAGGGATCAAATCCTCTAGCTCTTGTCTGATCCTCAAACATGCCCTCAAAGTCCACAATCATATTGTAGACACCCATAATCTCATCTTGCTTCCAAAGCTCAGAGTTCATGGCGACAATAATGAGACAGCAAACACCAAGAAAATAACTGCAGTGTTTCCAATAAACTCCGTTTCAATTCAGATTGCATTTCAAGCTGGTTCATCTAGGTACTATTCTTTAGAACAAATATTCCTTTCAACAATAAGAGAACAATTCTCAAAATCAATATCAATCACAATACACTAATAAGAAATTCATATCAAATATATATATCTCAAATAGTAAAGCACGAGGTAATCAACAAATATTAAACTATGTTTATGTTGTATACCCTTTGTTAACAAATTAACAAAAGATACTCCCACTCAAGTCACATTCCCTCTAATGACTTGTAGTAGGACAAAATCCATATTCACTAAAGTCCTAGTGAACTTTGGCTCACCGCTAGAACCTAGTGACATAGGTAGGCAACCGTTTTGCCAATCACATCGTATGTGACTCTTGTGTGTTGAGTGGCATGCGCCGATACTCAGCTCCAACACCCTTTCCCTGAAGCTCAAAACTGTTTTGATAGCTTCGTCAAGTAAAACCAACACTATGTTGTGAAGTCCGACTTTACCCTATCGATCAGGTAAATTAACAGCACCCTGCTTTGGCAGAAACTACCAGTTAACATACAAGACCTTAATAGGTGCAGCTGTTGGAAGGGCAAACACTATTAATTTTTCGAGGGAAATCTATTCTATCAAGATGAAAGAATAGCAGAGCAGATAAACCATCACAGAAAATACACTATTAAGTCATGCACCAAGATGGCCCAAGACGCGTGATCAATATCACCATGCGCCCATTTCTGTCCACCGGGCCATCTACTTGATTTTAGTCAAGTATCAAAAATTAATATGTAAGCGTCAGGAAGATCCCACACATGCATCGTATACACGAGGGTCAAACTATTCACATACATATGCATAGAATCAAATTCTATCAGGCGATGTGAGCTTATAACATTTTATAAAAGGCACATAAATAATTTGTGTGGTGGAAACAATTTCCCCATAGAGAATCATATTCATAAATTTAGCCCATGAAAAGTTCCAACAGATTAATCATATTATCCAGCTCCGGACCAATCAAATTTACCCAATGAATATTCCACTAAGCATGTTAGCCTACTAACAAATTTGGTCGGCAGGTTTGAACTATGAATCCTATTCACAATCTTACCCGAGAAAGTTCGATTGAATTAATCATATTAATACAATACCGGACTAACAATTAGCCCTTGCTTAGTGGTCCGAAAAATTATCTGGCCATGAATAAAATATTCACTCGGCCACGCCACATCAAGCATGTGGTGCAGATAGATAAATTCTCCTTAACCGAATACAAATATCCAACAAGACCCACCATAGCATATTGCGAGGTATCATAAAGGCTATAATACAAAGAAATCTAATTTCAACTGTGATTAATAGCGCAACTATATAGCCCTCTATGGATAAGAATGAAAAATTTACACACAATCAATATTGGTCATAATTTCAATAAAAGATCCATCAAGTTAATCATGTTAACCACACATCATGCCCCCGACCAACTCAAGCTCCTCCGAGCAAAAACCGAGCGGTACTGAGTGGCACCGAGCAGCCTGCGACCAACTCGAGCTCCACCGAGCACAAACTGAGTAGCGCCAAGCATTACCGGGCACCACCGAGCAGCATCGAGTTACCTGAGCAACAATTTGCTCATTACCGAGCTGTCCGGGCACAAACAGTTAGGAACACACACGTCTACAAGATTTCCGGTGGCAAGGACGACCAACGTTTGGCCGCTCATCATGATCGAGATCATTATTAACACGTGCAACTATTGCATAGTAACCATGACTCAACGACCATCTAACTGATCAAATCGTCTGGACCACCGGTTAATCTGACCAACACGCCATATATACTAGCTAGCAATATATTTTGCATGCACGTATACATATATGCTTCAACAGGACATGCATCTGATGAATGCTACCATGTTTAGCATACATCCATCATCCATCGATAACCGTTACATGCAAACATACATATATGCTCAGCCAATATATCTATATGCCGCTGCAACGACGGCCCATACACAACCACGAACAGCGCATGTATATGCGACGAGTACAGGAGCGGCAGCACGTACACGCTGTTCGCAGCAACAACGTAGGCACCGCAACTCATCAGCATACACATGCCATCATCCCACAATCGAGTTGATCGTATCAAATAGATTGCTATACTGATCAACGTAACAAATCACAAATAGATCAAATCTACGAGTGTCACATATTCATCACATGAATTTTACTACACTATCAACCAATTGATCTCATCAATTAAATTTCAGATTAATCTCTATTAATCAAGTTTGGTTCACCCTAACCGATCCAATCGGCCACAAGAAGAACGGTAGTATATCGCATCTAGTACCCCGCATATCACATATGCGACCAATCTAGATCAAGAACTAAATAGGATGGCTCTGATACCACTGTTAGGGAACGCGGGATCGCTACGCTAGCAACGAATTAAAATTCTACCGCGACAACCCAGGACACCCTACAAGTAAATGATCATGGATCGTTACCTCTCGACGCGCAGAGCAGCGGAAGATGTGTTGACGAAGCCGGTTCGTCCAATCTGCGCGTAGACGTTCGGAAGTAGTCGTACAAGTCGCCGAGCGATCCGAGGTCGTCGCCGATCTCCCAGCTGGTCAGCGCCATTACACGAAGCCACGCCGTTGGTCCACGACGTGATTGGCGACGAAGCCGAGCGCCGTGGAGGTCGTCGACGTACTCCGCGTGCTTGCTGGAATTCGCGACCTCCAGGAGCAGTCCACCTTCAAATGGACGCCCCAGCCACATACGAACTCCGTTTTAGGTGTTCTACCACTCATTTGAAAGATAACGAGATAACCTTTCAAACGCATCTAGTCTTGCCTCCAAATTCCTTCTGGATCATCAGGAATCGGCAAAACAATCTCGCAACCAGAATCTGGACGCGAACAGATTGCGACTCCTTTTGCGATTCGCATCGCGGTTGATCAAACCAGCACCGAAAAACAGCACCTCTACCGGTATCCACACATCCGGTGATCGGAACCTGCTGCACGCGGCGTGCTAGCGCCCGGCGTGCGCGAAGAGGGAGATGGTGGCTAGGGTTTTAGTGGGGAGGGAAACCCTGGTTAGACTCATGTCTCACACCTCCACCTCCTCCACTTATATAGCCCCATCGTGGGCCTCTACATTAGAGGCCCAACTCGGTCCATGGCTTATGTTCAACATGTAGCCCACGTCATACGTGGCCCATCATCACTGAGTCCACATCCGATGAGGCCCATGATTGTTTATTGGGCATGATTTCCAACACTTATATCATGTCTTTCATTGTTTGGATTCACTTATCATGATTCATGCTTATACTTAATTGAACATACCATGATAACTCAAGCACATGTATATCATCATCTCCTCTCTGTTGATCTCATTGATTATCCATTTGAGGTGGAGTTATTGGATTTTTTTGTGAAAATCTTTTTCGGTTGCTTTTGGGAGGTTTGTTCTTTCAAGCCTTTTGTTTTTAAGTTTATTCCCTTCAAGTGACAATTTTGAAGAAGTTTTTTTTAAGATGGTTGTTTTGAGGGGGAGTTTTTGAAGTTTCTGTAATATTGTGTAACATGCTTTTTATTTCGTGTGTTCCTTAAATGAAAAACAAAAAAATAAAAAACAGTAAAAGTACTGAGCATTGTATTTCATACACATATGTCATTTGAAGCCATGTTTATGCTACAAGGTCTTTGTAACTTACTTTTTATACATATATGGTGTAGTTTATGTCATGACTTTTTAAATGAAATGACAACTTAAATTAAATCTTGTCATGGTTGAACTTTCTTGGCTATCTTGATCCTGCTAAAAAAAGGTGCTAAATCTGAAAGCTAAGTGCTAAAGCAAAAAATGATTGTTGATAAATGCAAGAACAAGGTCATGTACTGTCACACTTCTTCTTTACGAGACTGCTTATCATTGCATATTGATATGAACTTGGAAGAGGTTGTGTATGACTGAAACCATGAAACCTTAAGCTTGTGATTGCTTGGCATGGTTGAAAAGTATGGCTGATGGTGCATGTAATTCCTTGAAATTGTTATTGTTGCAATCAAATTAATGAATTAGTTTTTCAAGCACAAATAAAGTGCACAAAAAGTCAATGTTTTCAGGTTTTAAGATTGTTGAGAAAGGGAGATCATGCCATGTAAAAATCGTTAATAGTACTTGATTTCTAGTTATGCTTACTCTACATTGTTTATGTGTAGATTTGAGGGTGCAAGTACTGTTGATAGTATGACTTGGTGATCAAGTTGTTCCATTTGTGCATGATTCATAATGCTCAGTACATAAAAAAAGGAAAACAACAACATAAAGGGGGAGAAGTTTCTCTTTTGTTCTCTTTTTGCATTCTTGATGAATCCATTGTCAAAGGGGGAGAAGTTTGGAATCAAAGGGAGAATTTTTGGTTACACATTGCACAGTCACACACACATTTCTTCTTTCTATTAGGGGGAGTTTCTCTTTGTCATAGGGGGAGATTTCTTTTTAGATAAGGGGAGATTTTGTTTCTTCTTTGTAGAGGAGATTTTCTCTCTTTGTCTTTTGGTCACCTTGTTTGTCTTTTTGTTTTATAAACAAAATTTCTTACATCTATTCTTGTGAGGTGAATGCCAATGCTCAGGTCCAAATAGTGTTGCCAATGTTTTCATCAAGAGGGAGATTGTGAGATCATGTGATGAAAAATTGGTTGAATGGTGAAATTGGCATTGTAAAGTGACTTTGATTATAGCATATTGTGTGTTGCTTGTGCATGTGCTATGGTGATATGTTTATTATTCTGGTGATAGCATAATGGTTTTGCTTGATGCAATGCACTCGTGTGAGTGGTTGCATGGATTAATCTTGAGTCAAGTCGTGGACTTGTGCTCGCACTCATTGTTTGTTAATTCATGTGCGTGTGTTGCTCGAGGGCTTAACGTGGTCGATGACGGACCGAACTAGGTTCATGGAGGAACTGAGGTTCGGGACTAGGTTCAGGGAGGAAATGAGGTCTTGGTGGTCGAGGATGTCATGCGGGACGTTCGGGCTAGAGAACATGCACGTGAAGGCTGGTTAGTCACGTATGTGCAGCAGGGCTGATCATGCGTGCAAAGTATTTGTTTCGCCATGTGGGCCAAGTTGAGATAGATACGAACTCTTTCCATGTTGGGAGTGGAGTTGTATTCAATCTCTTTGTGGTTGCTCTATATAAATAGGGGGAGGTGTCCCCTGTTTATTCTTGAGCAAGATTTTAGGGTTTGTACTCTTGTGTTGGAGTACTTTAGACAATGAAATAAAAATCAATCTTCCAAAAAGTTATTTCATGTCTGGCGGCTGTGCATTGTGAGAGAAGTTCTTCTGATTCTAGGGTTTAGATCTTGATCGTGCATGCATGCAGGAGGATTTTTTGAAGCACTGAGGTCTTAGTTGATTTGTTCCCTCTGGAGATTGGTCCGTGGTGAATTCTAGTCCGGCGGTGCTGCCTTGCTCCAATTGCTTGCATGTGCGACTAAGAAAAGAAGCAGATGGTCTATTTATGCATGCAAGAAAAAGAGTGGCGACTAGATAATTTTTGTGTGGCTAGTTGTTCTTCCAAGCATACATGCAAAGAAAAGCTTCTGAAGACCAGCATGGCTGTAGCATCGTGAGAAGTTTAGTCCGGCGTAAGTAATTTCGTTTTGGTCCGTCGCTGCATCTGAAGATTGGTCCGTCCTAGCTGTTGAAATCAATTTCCGTCATCACCTGATTCAGTCATCTTGCAAAGGTAATATCTCTTGATCCGTAGATCCGATCGAGTTGATCTTTATTGGGTTAGATTCATAATTAAATCTAGTTTCTACAGTTAAAATTTCATATCAATCTAACGGTTGGATCTCTGGTAATCTTGCTGTTTAAGTTTGGTCTGTCACTAGTCTGAATTTGGTCCGTCATTATTAGATCGGGATTTGTTTCAACCGTCTTGCAAAGGACATAACTCTAGATCCATAGGTCCGATTGAATTGATTCGTTTTGGGTTAGCTTCGGAATCAAGTCTAGTTTCTACAGTTAAAATGTCGCATCAATCCAACGGTTGGATCTTTAGGAATTATTATTTTAGTGAACGTATGTCAGGCTGTTTTCATTTTGTCCGCCATACACATGCAACTCTCTATCAGAGGCGAAATTTTGTCCGTCATACACATGCAATTCTTGTCTGAAGCAAAGTTTAGTCCGTCATACATGTGCAAATTTGGTCCGATGCAATAAGGTTATTGTTGAATACAAATCAAGCGATCTAAGTTTGTTTGGGGTGTTTCAAAAGTCAAAAATTTGATTTTAGCTTCCGCGCAATCATTCACCCCCCTCTGATTGCTAGATTAATATATTTCGATCCTACAGCAATGAATCAAGCGACGGATCCCTGTCGTCCAAAAATTAGGCGAGCAAGAAAGCAGCTTTTGGCTGGAGAAGCGTGGAGATCGGCGATCGAATCGCACTTTGAAATTCGTCAGCAGCAGCAGCCTCCTCGCTTTGCTTGCGAGGGAGGCGCCGTATCGGCTCCAAAATTCTCGCCGTGGCAAAGAAATTGGCAGAGCGAACGGGTAAAAGCTACCGTGGCATTTGATCGGCGAAGGTGAGGTAGTAGAGGATTAGTGGGATGCGACGTGGTGACTTCTCCGCAAAGATTCGCTAGGTTCATTGCCGTGGTGTGAAATCAAAACCAAATCCTCGCCGTGGCGGAGAGAAATCGTCGCAGGAGTGCCGTGGCGTAAGACCGAGTAGAGATAAGGCAAGAAATTGATTGGCTTTTAATTACCGTGACGATGGAGTTGAATGGGCTTCAATTGCCTTGACACTTTGGCGTAAGAAGAACTGCCGGAGAAGGTGAACTTAGTGACCGCAAGTGGGGCTCGCTACAGGGTAAAGCACTATTTTATTGAAATGATGCAAAATGTCGAGCCATAAATGAAGGTTATATCTTGATGGGAATTTTTGATAATGTTTCTCAGTAATCCTTGGATAATTCTGAATATACTATAAAAAATTCAGGTTAAAATAATCTTCACAGAATTTACAAAAAATTCTGACAAGCCATTGTGCTCAAATTCTTGTTTTTCTATTTTTCATTCTTCCTATACATCAAATATATTTTACTTTATATGAACCTTTTTCTGGGTTTCTGGGTAATACTAATTATTATTGGAAATTATATAAAAAACTTTAGGTGATGATCGGTTATATTTATTTTTATAAAATTCTGACATTGCCAAGATTGCATTGAATTTATTGGGTTTTTTATTTTCTGATTGCAAAAATTTTGATTATTTACTTTCAAAACTTTTTAGAGGTTCCTCATGGATTTTATATTTAATTTATAAAAATTTTGACATTGATAAGATTGTATTTATTTTATTTCTTTCTTTGATTTCCTTTTGACTTTATTTTAGTTCACATGACTTTGAAAGTTTTTAGAGATGACCTTGAGTTGACTTGAGATTTATATAATTTTTTAAAATTTATTTCTCATGGGATTTGGATTTTACATTGTGGTGAACTAGAAATACATTAAGATAAAAGATTTTCTTAAAACCAAAATTCAAGAAAATTTTCAAAATGGATGGAAATTTAAAATATGATTATATTTGAAACTCATTTTCATAGTATTTTAGTATGGAAAAAGTTTTGCATTGCATCTCATCCTTTTATTAAAAACTGGATTTCAAGAAAGTGAAGAAAAGATAATATTTTAAATTAAATCTTGATTCGATTGAATTTTTTATTTAATCCCATTTTAAATTTCAAAATTTCTATTTTTCATAGTTTTAAAATTTTTGGGATGTTACACTATACTAGTCCTATGATCAGTGGCTAGTACACACATTCAAAAATTATCATTATATCCATGCTTAATATGATGTGGAGATAAAAGCACAGGTCATATTTATACAAAAGGTATATGGTTATTAAAATAAAAGGGCCATTGGCCATATAAAAATGCAACGGAAAGGTAGTGAAATAAGACAGTAAAATCTAGTGGTACTCAACCTAAAATATCCACAAGCAGCCAATAAGGATTAATCCTAGAAATAGCCATCACCGTATTACCCGAACCTAGGATAAAATAGGAATCGTCATGGAACTCAACTTCTTTATTATCTGAATATCAACAAACATAGGTGAGTATGTTTGTACTCATCAAAACTTGCAGGGTATCACATTTATAAAATATATGTTTGGCTATATCAAAGGAAGTGGCTATCCTATTATGTTCTTTTGTATAAAGTGAGATTTAGTTAACAATAACAATAGTAGATTTACAAATGGATTTTGAAAAGCTTGGATTTACTCGTGTAGACGTGAAGAATGATTATATTTGAAGAGGTCATTGAAGACAAAACAAGGTGACACTGGAAGGGTGTTGGAATATATGGAGAAAAAAGCGTAAGATGTGAATAGGTGACACTGGAGGGGTGTTGGAATATATGGAGAAAAAAGCATAAGAAGATGTGAATTGTTTTCTATTGTATTCAAGTTGATTCTAAAATGGTGGCAGAGTATTTTTTATGATGTTGTTTGTTTCAACACAACATACAGAAAATTGGATGATGGCCGTCCTTTTGGTCGCTTGTTGGAGTAAATAATATATGGAAGCATTATGCACATGTCCAAGTCAAGATATTTAGAGACTTCACCGTATATTTTGAATTCGAAGCATGCAACAAGATGTAATGTATTTGACATCGAATACATACCTGATATTTCTAACATTAATTTAAGTGAGACTATTCACAATTATAATTATCAAAAGAGTTAGTTTTACAATTAACTTCGTCAATTACCACCAAAATCAATCTAATGAAGCTTGAACTTACAAACGTCGCCATCACTTAAAACAGGCGTCGCTCAAGGAAGACTGTGTCTGATGCCGATCTCACCACTCTCCTGACTCTAGGATGCCACACGCCACCTCGCACGCATATGCCACCGCTAGTGGACTTGCCTCCTGAACCCGCCCCTCCTCGTTTTCCAATCTCAGGCATGGTGACCTCACTTCGGCGGCAAGGGACCATACGGCTCCTAGCATCTAGCCGATTGTGTGGGGGTGGCACTCTACATTACTGCAAGCTGCACTTCCCTATGTACAATGGTTAGGGCAGTCCCAACCCTCCACCTCAGCTAGTGTCCATAGAATTAATTACGCTGCCAACTAAGCAAAAATCTGATGTGGCATAGGAATTAAGGAAGGGAGAGAAGGAAAAACGAAGAAACCGTGTCTCATGCAAGAAACTGGGTCGACGCGAGCACCAAGACGCAAGAAACTAGCAAAATATGCATTGGACATTTTGGCGCGCTGACCAAGATGTGTTTGTGGTGCATGCATTGGTTTATTGCTATCTCTCTCCTCTAGACACTACTCATGGAAACCATGGGTTGGGAAACTATGCATTGGTTTCTTGCTTTCTCTCTCCTCTAGACACTCATCATGGAAACTATGGATTGGGACTGCCCTTAGGCCGATCCATTGTCATGGTTCTATCGATGCGAACATTTCTTCTGGGGTTAGCGCACGCCAAAGGAGGACAAAATCTAGTTGGCTTTCTTCCACATGACTGACTCTGCCTAGCTTTGGATTCACCTCCTTGAATGCGACAAAGGGACTCCGTCGTGGTCTATTTTTTTAGATAATGGAAAATTATATTTCCGGCTTCATCCCTCAATGAGAGAATCAGACCACGAATATTACAGACTCAAAATCAAACACCATTTCGACAAGAACACCAAAACATCAATCAGGATACCCAATTCTAGCCACAAAAGGCCAACCAAAATTAGCAAATAACTGCAAAGCTACCGACTCCAGCTGACGACAAACATTTAAAAGACCCTCTTTAGTCGATTCACTTCGCAGTAATTTGGCCCATGTGCGAAGCCAGTGCGTTCCTCTGAACAAGACCTGCAAGAAAGATTTGGGTGTACTCTTGTCAAAAACAATATCATTCCTCGTGAGCCATAAGGCCCAAAAAATCCCAACTGCGCCAAATAGTAATATAGAAACCTGAACTGACCCCCCTTGATTTACCCACCCATTAAATAACTGTTGAATATTATCAGGGGGGCCAATACCCAAAGTCATGTATACCTGAACTGACACAGAAATTTAGCATAGCAACAATCTATGAAAAGGTGTTGAATAGTTTCTGTTGTATTGCAATAACAGCAAGACTTATCACCATGCCAATTGCGCTTCACTAAATTATCTTTAGTCAGTAACACACCCTTCTTGATGTACCATAAGAAGATTTTAATCTTCAGTGGTAACCTAGTCCGCCAAATCTCCTGCGATACATGAATTCCATTGTTAACCAGATAATTGTACATGGATTTTACCGAGAACATTCCATTACTATGGAGAAAATTCCAAACGTCGTGGCCTGTTGACTGCAGGCAAAGGCATGCCAAGCATAGATACAGCACATAAGCAAATTTTTTCTTATATGGCTGCTTCCAACCAACCATAATAAGTTTCTAGACCTGCATTGAAGAAAACATAATTAAAGTTGGTTGTATTCAAATACTCTCGGTCACGAAATACAGGTCATTGTTTACTTCACGGTATCCCACTACTACGGAAAGGGCATTTAGTCCCGGTCCAAAACTGCCTTTAGTACCGGTTTTGAACCGGATAGTTATCCGGATCGATGCTCAAGGGCATCGATCCCCGGTCACTCACCCGATCGATAGAGTATCAAGATCGGTTCAAATTCACACGTGGCGTAGCGTTAGGAACCCTAAGGACCTCATCAATGCTGGTTGGTGTCTCCAACCGCATCGATGAGTTTCATCATCACTGTTAGTTTCTCCAACCGATCGATGTTTTGTATATATATAGGTCTATTTCTCCAAGAGCTATTATATATATGTGTGTGTGTTAAATCACAACTAATTAAAAGCATAGATAATCAATCATGCACTTTGCTCGATAATTAAATCATCGAACATTCATTAACAAATTTAATTACATCTAATGTATTAAAATATGTACACATATTTGTTCTTCGCTCATCGCCTAATGTATCAATATATATGTACACAACTTTAATTACAACTTTAGTATTTTTTTTCCTTCGCTCATCGGGATCTTTTACGCAGACGCTCTTGCTAGTCAGAGATGTCGAATTCCCGACAGCTCACTAGTCCTTATCGAAGGGCACCACCGTTAAACATTGGTTCGTGAAACTCGCCTTTTGGATTTACGACCTCATCGTAAATAAAGCCGACGAGTTGTTCTTGGATTGCTCTCACTGTGTCGCGAGAGTTCAACCTTGTTCCGCCAAATGTTGAGGCACCTATCGTTAAGTCATTAACTAATCAATACTTGAACTTGTACAAGATATAAGGAGTACCTATACATCATTAAAGCTAGTAATTATGTTTACTCACCCCTTGTTGCCTTTTAGCATGCAATCGGCGGCTCGGTTTGGGTGTGCATAAACTTCGCATACATAGTAGTCGCATAAATTGTTACCCGTGGGCCGAGTCAAGATCTGCAAAGGAAAAAAAGTTGAAAGCGTGAAATGGATGCAAGAAAATTAAGTTAACTAAATGAAAAGCTAGCATTATGATATACGTTACACGAGAGGCAATTGTAATGTCAAATTTCTCCTTGAATACGCCTACGTTTTTAGCACGAAACCGTGTGAATGCACTACACATGTGATTACTTAATTGTACATGATTAGAATTTGTTTCAAATTGAAGGAGATAGAGCTAGTACGATAATAAAAGGAACAAGAATTAATACCGGTCGAGCATGTCGATAAAGTTTTGATACTTTTCAACCGGTCTCCTTTATGAGTCCATAATTGTGATCGAGCTACGATCTAGCTCGATCATAAGAAGAATCCAAAGGAAAACTATACATAGATGTGTCAATGTAGATAACTAATTAGTTCTAACATCGTGTTATGAAAAAGGAGTAGAATGAGGTGGTACGAAAACACGACTCAAATGAGTAGGCTAGATATATCTTTGACTTATATCTTTGACCCATTAGCGCATTGAATACATTAGTCTCTGCTTCGCTTGTGTGGTCTCTAACGGTTGTCTCGTTGATAACTCATCGGGTCCATGAAGCCTATGTCGAAAAATACGATCCTTCGCATCTTTGTATCTCCATGCTACATAAGAAATTAGTTAGGCTTGCAAGTTAGTATAGTACAAGGAAGTGCATGATAGTTTTTGTAAATAATTAAGACACTTACAGAGTCCAAGAACCCATCAAGCTCACGCCGAGGGCGCCTCGTCTGTATAGATCATATATGTAGTCCCAATGACAACAAATTGACCTTCACCGCTAAAAAATCTTGTTGCTTAAACTTGACAAATAACATCTCAGAGACCATGCTTGGTCGCGTCCCAAGTACCATTCATGAAATTGTCACATCTTTGTCGTTAGTAAAGCTCCTCATGCCCGACCAATGACCCGCCCATTTTAAATAACCATTTTACTTGCAACCTCAATCTTTTCCGTGCCTAATATTTGATTTGCGGTAAGGCCGCTTTCTTGAAGAATTTTTGCATCTCCTTACTCTTCCCTCACCGACATCTTCTTCTTGGGGCATTCCTTACTCAATGTGCGCCGTAGTTTGATTGGCGAGGCATTTCTTTTATCCTTCAAATTTTTAATAGTCATTAAGCCTTTATAAAATTCTTCCGTGCTGAGTTGAACCTTCTTCTCTGGTGACTTGGGTTTAAGAAATTTAGTTACCTCTCCTTTTACCAACTTCTTGATCTCCTCATCGCTCATATCATACTACCGCTTGAAGTTCACCACTTCTTGGATTGGATGGAGGGCCCCGCTTCTTGGGAGCTCTTGGCCGAGCTGGCTTCATTCCCTTGGTCGGCGCCTTCTTGGGAGGAGACGGGTTCTTGTGGCGCTTATGTGCGCAGGAGGTGGTGTAGGAGTCGGCGCCTTCTTGGGAGGAGACGGGCTTCTTTCGGGCTTATATGTGCAGGAGATGGTGTAGGAGACGGGCTTCTTGTCGGGCTTATATGCGCAGGAGGTGGTGTAGGAGTCGATGTGTTCTTGGGAGGAGACGGGTTTCTTCTCGGCTTCTTCATGGAGAGGACAAGTCCATGTTATCTCAAAAATTATGTACCGCTTACGCCCACAGATGAAATTGTGTCTCGCCTCTCCTAGCTTCAGAGTCCCGTCACCTCCAGAATTTCGAGGTCATGGTCCTCGTACCACAAGCGCACCTCCTCCACCGAGACCTTGGAGTATCCTAACGGTATCTGTTGGCCATGGATAAGCTGCCCTGCTCTAATGGGTGAGCCATACCATCGGCCAGCTTTGAAGGTAAGGTTCCGCTTGATATGCAGCTCACAAGGTGTCCGCCGTCGATGTCGCTCTACGGATACTTGTCCAAGTCCGCTTCGCCAAATTTCACCGAAGCGCAGCTGCCTTCACGCCCGGAGGGGCTAATGATGTCCGGATTACTTGAGGTTCTTGGCCTGCCTCGCTGTTGGCTCAAGGCTAGCTGCACCTCTCTTCGGATCTCTTCTTGCATTCTCTCATTTGTTTGATTCGTGTGTTCTTCAAGCGCACTAAGTTGTTAGTTCTGTCGAGCCTTGCTCTCGCCCGACTCCTATAGGTCTTGGCGCTCGAGCGAAACCAACCTTCCACGGACAACGCCGATGCCTCGTACGCCCGTGGTGCTCGATTTTGCAAGGCCCTTGTTAGCGCTGTCGTTCTCCTGTTTGGCACAAAGCTACCCCGGAAGTCTCCTCGATGGATCTGACAAGCCTTCGCCACATCTCTTAGCACCTCCCCAAACACAGCATTGCCGTTATCATCAAGGGCGCCACCATGAGCATAGAACCAATGCTTTGCTCTGTCGGGCCAATCCGTTGTTGCGGGTGCGATACCCTTCGCTAGCAGGTCCTATTCCCTCTTCTCCCATTTTGGTATTGCATGGCGGTAACCACCAGGGCCGAGTCGGTGGTGATAATTCTTCTTCTGTGCATTCAGCTTATTCTTCTCACTCAAACTTTGACCTTCGTCCGAAGTCTTGTATTTCACAAACGCATCCCAGTGATCTTGCAACTTTGGGTGCTTGTTCAAGTCGGGCGTTTGATTCTTCTTGATATACTCCGTGTTCAGCTTCTTTTTATAAGTCTGGAATGCGACCGCCATCTTCATGAGAGTGTAACTCTTCACCTTCTCTTCGGTCCCTTGGGGGAAGGTGAATGTCTCCTTCACATCGTTCTAAAGCATGTTCTTCGTATCTTGAGGGACCTGATCCCATTTTGCTATGCTAATTGCCACGTGGTCCCTAACGTGGGCGCCGATGTCAATTGAATGGCCCAAGCGCCCGAGGGTGCAAGAGGTCGGCCGCCTCGCCGACTTCGGTGATAACATGTCTTGCCTTCTTCTTCTTGCTTGGACCTCGCCGACGTGATTGCTGCTCGGTTGACCGATCTGAAAGCATGGTACAATCATGAACGGGTCAAGATATTGGCTTAGCATGGTAGTGGAACCGACAATCATGAACGTGATCGATTGTTACCTCGCCGCCTCATCGTGCTCTGCAACCTCATTGGCCTCGGTGGCGGGTGCAGTTCGCTGCCTCATGACCATCACTTCCAATCAAACTTAACATAAATGCTTCTTCGTCCATCGCTGCTTTTTAAGCTAGAAGAAGCACCGAAAATTAACAAAAATAGATTTCATTTCATGTAAAGTGATGGTACTACTCTAAAACGGCGTGGAAGACGGTAGAGAGAGGATGGGCGACGCCAAGATGTTCCTAATGTAAATCGGCCAAATACTATACGATGGTAATTTTGCTAGAGTTGAGAGGAAATCAAGTGATTGATGTTGTGACCTCATGCTACAAACATGTGCACATGTAACTTTAAAATGATACTTATACATTAGAAAAAATTCATATGATACATATACATCTCGAAATGAAAAAATAATATGAAAAATTCATATATTCTTGATCCGCGCACTAATAAGCCATTTGCAATCATTCTAAGTACTCTAATCAATGAAGAAGAGGAGCCCTGAGGAAGCCTATGGACAAGGGTACGCTGAAGAAGACAAAGAACTAAGTCCATGATAAGCGAGCCTCGCTTCCTCATGGCTTCTTTGTCTTCTTGCAATTGTCCATACGCTTCCTCCGCTCACATCCATGCTTCTGAACTTGCAGGGCTTTTTTTAAAATCATTTTAGTGTGGAATAAGAATGATTCATTATTTTTATTACAAATATATTCTTAAGAATATATGAATTTTTTTATTTTATTTTGTACAAATTAGATCAATTATTATATGAGAGTTAAAAAGAAAATTCGGACAAGTTTAAGATCTTTAAACTTGTCGAATTTTCTTTTTGTAACTCTCAGATATAATGAATCTGAACTTAGAATAATTCACATGATACATATACATTTCAAACTTCACATATACATAGAAATCTCACACATACATAGAAATCTCACATATACATAGAAACTGATCAATAAAAATAGAAATATCAAAATTCACCGAAATTAGAATAATTCACATGATACATATTCATTTCACATGATACATATATATTTCAAACTTCACATATACATAGAAATCTCACACATACATAGAAATCTCACAATGTCATTTAAGCATCGAATGAGACATGATCTAATGTCACAAGATACAAGCTCATGAATAAGTATTTGAAGATTTGCCTAATAATGACAAGTAAAAGGGACATCACAACTAGCATAGTGCTCAAGTTGTCAATTTTGTATTGTTCTCGAGATAACGGGTTGCCTTAAAGACCGCCCTCATCACTAGGGACAAAGATCATTGACCAATTTGTGACAACATTACTTTAGTGAAAATGAAACAACTTTTCCAAAGACTTGACAACTTAGAATAATTCACATGATACATATTCATTTGACATGATACATATACATTTCAAACTTCACATATACATAGAAATCTCACACATACATAGAAATCTCACATATACATAGAAACTGATCAATAAAAATAGAAATTTCAAAATTCACCGAAATTAGAATAATTCACATGATACATATTCATTTCACATGATACATATATATTTCAAACTTCACATATACATAGAAATCTCACACATACATAGAAATCTCACATATACATAGAAACCGATCAATAAAAATAGAAATTTCAAAATTCACCAGAAATTAGAATAATTCACATGATACATATTCATTTCATATGATACATATATATTTCAAACTTCACATATACATAGAAATCTCACAATGTCATTTAAGCACTGAATAGAGACATGATCTAATGTCACAAGATACAAGCTCATGAATAAGTATTTGAAGATTTGCCTAATAATGACAAGTAAAAGGGACATCAAGATATATATATATATATATGCAAACAATATCACGACACAAGGAAATGATTCTAGCCGACAGAAATATAAAGCAAACACAGGGTGAGCCTATCCGAATGCAAAAGGAGCATACAACTTACTAGAACTTACTTCCGTAACTCATCGCAACAGATTATTATGCATGAACAAGAAAGATTCATAAGACAAATATATATATCGTAATCACTAGATACCAATTGATCTATACAACTAAATGTTAAGTGGAAAATTGTTGTTGTCACAAATGGTCTCAATACAACCCAATCTTCATCGAACAATAATCCCACTCTTGCAAGGTCCCCAAGCCTCAAAGACTAGCCCCTTTGCAAGCTACTGACAGATTAGCAATCACAGAGAAAGCGAAAACTTACAAAGCACCAATCCTGTGCAAGGACATGTATAGAGACAACCACCTGACATCTCAAACGCAGCAACGCAACCAAAACCAATCACTCGGGCACCAATGAGGTAAAACCACATGGTTTGCATCACCAAACCAAAACCAATCACTCGGGCACCAATGAGGCAAAACCACACTTTCACCATCTCGTTAGTGACAAGTGATCTCATCGATAAGGAGGGCACAAACCCTAGGGTTGGCGAAGGCCGGAGGGGAACAACAATGAGGCAAGGCGCGGAGGCAAGGCTTCGGAGGCGAGGACGGCGGCGGTGGGGTCGCTTGAGGCGAGGAGGACGGCCAGCGATGAGGTCGTTGGAGGCGCCCCGTCGTCGGAGGTCTTTGCAAACAAGCGGAGGAGGAGGAGATTGGGGAACAATGGCGGAGCAGAAAAATTGGGAAGAGGAGGTGGCGAGAGGATTTATAGGTGCACTTCTCGTCCGGTTGGTGTATCCAACCGGTATCGATGGTTCACATCAAGACGGTTGGATACACCAACCGGGACCGATGGTGCACATCGATGGGTCGGCCTCGGCACCCTAGGCACTATCGGTCCCTGTTGAATACACCAACCGGACCGATGTGAAGGGTTTATACAACTCAAAACAATTTAGCGCCTTATCGCCGATAAGAATTCTTCCTCCCCCTTGGCTAGCGCGTGGCGCTTGAGTGCGGGCTCTCTTGTGAGGTCTCGGGTTCGAGCCCCGCTCGTGCCCCCTAGCCCTTCTTTTTTTTATCCCTTTTTTTATTTCTTAAATCTACTGTTTCACTATTGTTTAAGATTTCTTTTTTTTTATTTAAGGTTTCTTTTTTTAAATCTATCGCTTAACTATTGTTTCATTAAATAATTTTAAAAATACTTTTACCACTTTAGGTTCAATTAGCCTTTTTTTTAGATTTCTTTTTTAAATCTACTGTTTAACTATTGTTTCATTAAATAATTTTTAAAAATGCTTTTACCACTTTAGATTCATTTAGCCTCTAAACTGCACATCTATGCAAACCTCCAATAATTCCATCAAGAAAATAGAAGACATCGATGCAAATAAGTCAATCGGTTGATTTAACAATTAAGGGTGTCTAATAATTTTTTAGAGCAAAAGGACATCAGTGTCCCGGCTTCATTGAGAAACAAAGACAAGCGCTCACATGAGTTTACATCCAACAACCAAGACAGTACATTACTAACATAAGCAAGACAGTACATTGCAAATTGTCACCTTGTTATATTAGTACAGAGGGACTTTGAATAATATTGTTAGTCAAATACTACTACAATTTGAACAGAAAATACGGAGCAACAGGAAAACCACTACAGGAATGAGAAACTAGTATGTTAGTAGTCTATTACACCAAAAGAAAGCAAAGCAATCCTTATTTGCTAACATACTTTGCTTTTACAAGTGATCCTTCATTATGATCGCGGCGTCGTGGGAGATTCCTCTGTAGATCATTCAGACACTAATGTCTACGTCCACCGTGAAAGGAGGCAGCTCGTCGAACTGATTATACTCTTCTTCGTCCGTGACGCCCTCAACTCCGACAATCCTTCTTTTACCTGGAAGAACCACGTGGCGCCTGGGCTGATCGCTACTGCTAGTCTTCTCCTTCTGCTTTTTCGGTTTGCTGTCCATGTCCATCACATAGAATACCTGTGTCACATCATTAGCGAGCACGAACGGTTCGTCCCTATAGGCTACTTGCTTGAGGTCCATAGTTGTCATACCAGACTTATCGATATCCACAAACCGCCGGCTTTAACCCATTGGCACCGAAACAGAGGGACTTTTAATGGCCCGTACTCTAGCTCCCAGATCTCCTCTATGAAACCATAGTAGGTGTCCATCTTTCCATTTTTGTCCAAGGCATCTATACGGACGCCACTGTTTTGGTTGGTGCTCTTGCTATCCTGAGTTGTCGTGTAAAATGTGTACCCATTTATCTCATACCCTTGAAATGATATGATTGTTGTGGACGGTCCTCGAGCCAAGAGTTTCAATTGTTCATCGCCATCGCTTGCCCAACAATTGCTTTTGTAACCAAGCTGCGAAATGATCCATTTGCTCCATCGCGATCCACTTATCGACTTCTCCGGTATTGGGCGCGAGACTCATCTCGTGATCATAAATATATGGAGCCACTACAGTTGCTTGTTTCAATACCGTGAAATGTGCTTGTTTAAATGCAAGTAGATCGTCGCTATAGGATTCTTTTCTCCCTAAAGTCCCTTTTCCCCATAGCCTCCCCTCATGGCGTGATACAGGGACGCCAATCGGATTCAGATCATCCATGTAACTAACACAAAACTCGATCACCTCCTCTGGCCGACACCTGCATAATGCACCTTTCAGGCGAGACCGTTACTTAACATACTTCTTTAGGATACCCATGTACCTCTTGAAAGGGAACATATTGTGGAGGAACACAGGTCCGAGAATTTCTATCTCTTTAACAATGTGGACCATGAGATGGACCATAATATCAAAGAAGGATGGAGGGAAGATCATCTCAAGGCTAACCAGACTATTGACCATGTCATCATGCAGACTAGATAACTTATTCGCTCGATGACCTTCTGACACCGCGTTGAAGAACGAACACGACTTTATGATTGTCCTCGCACCCAATCTAGCGTAATACCTCGCACCGCCATCGGAGCAATCAGTGTCATCAACACATGATAATCATGGGATTTTATGTGTACGATTTTATTCTCTTTCATGTTTATGAGTCTCCTTATGTTCGAGGAGTATCCGAAGGACCTTCACACTGCTCAAGAACTTAATCATGTTTTTTTCTCTTCCTTGCTCAGAGTGTAGCTCGCGGGGTGGAGGTAATGTTGTCCTTTCTCTCTCTTTTCCGGATGTAGGTCGTTCCTGAGTCCCAATAACTGTAGGTCCTTTCGTGCTTGAAGTGTATCTTTTGACTTACCGTACATATCTAGGAAACCTAGTAGGTTCACGCAGACATTCTTCGTGATATGCATGAAGTCCAGTGAGTGGCGGACCTCTAAGTCTTTCTAGTAAGGTAAGTCCCAAAATATTGACTTCTTCTTCCAAACGGCCTTCGTGTGACCTTGTTCAGCCGGGACAGGTTTGCTACCAGGACCTTTTCCAAATACTACTTTCAGATCCTTTATCAAAGAAAATACAAGCGTCCCACTGCGATGCATGGGCTTCTTACATTTCTCTTCTGTCCCATCAAAATTCTCACCCTTCCTCCGTAACGGGTCCTTCATATGGAGGAACCTACGGTGGCCCATGTACACAACCTTTCGAGAGTTTTTTAGGTACTTGCTGTCCGTATCCTCTAAGTAGTGGATGCAGACTTTATATCCTTTGATAGATAGGCCCGATAGATTACCAAGTGCAGGCGATCGTTGATGGTTACGAATAGCAATGCACGAGAGTGAAGTGCTCTCTTTGTACTCATCCCATACACGTACACCATCGTTCTCACGTTGTTAACATATCTTCAACCAACGGTTTGAGGTACACATCAATGTCGTTTCGAGTGTTGCTTCGCCTTGATAAGCAATGGCATCATAATGTACTTCCGCTTCATACACGTACCAAGGAGGAAGGTTGTAGATACATAGAGTCACGGGCCAAGTCTCAGGATCGCCGCTCATATCGCCGAACGGGTTCATCCCATCCGTACTCAACCCAAACCTTATGTTCCTTGCATCCTCAAAGAAAGTCCGGTATGTTCTATCGACTTTCCTCCACCGAGCCATCAACAAGGTGCCTTAGCCTTCCGTCGTCCTTACGGTCTTCCTTGTGCCGGCGCATTATCTCGGCATGCGCTTTGTTCGCAAATAAACGCTTCAACCGGGGATTACAGGAAATACCACACCACCTTAGCAGAGGTCTCTTCTTCTTCTGCCGCCCTCTACCTCACCGGGTCATCACGCTGGTCTTATACCGCTGAGTTTTGCACACCGGACAAGCTTCCAATCCTCATACTCATTGCGATAAAGGATACAATCATTACGACATGCATGTATCTTCAGACCTCCAACCCCAAAGGGCGCATAACTTGTTTGGCATCGTGCGTAGTTTCGGCAGTGTGTTCCCCTCCGAAGTAACTTCTTTATGAGGCATAACAACTCGTCGAATCCCTTATCGGACAATCCATTGGTCGCCTTCCATTGCATCGCCTAGTGTGGTACGCAACTTTTATGGCCCTCGACGCTTTGGGTACAACAAAGTTCCGTAGTCCTCCCATAGGCGCCGAACTTTTCGTAATATCTTTCATCGATGTATTCTCCTCTCCATCATGCAAAGATCTGGTCTAGGTCATCATCACCACACTCCCCAATGTATCTTCGAAGAACCGTGTTGACCAAATGTCCGGATATTGTTGTCCGCCTCTTCTTCTTCACCGCCTTCCTCAGATAATCTCTTCTTCACCGTGCTTGGTCCAGCGGTATAGTTTGACATGAAACCTCTTGTTAGCAAATGAAAGTGAAGGTGGCTAGATTTTGGCCACTCCTTCTCATTCTTGCGCCTATGCATGGACAGATATGTAGCTCGACGTCAGGTGTGCATCGGCATACGAAGAAAATCTTGCAAACCCCGCAAGAACTCCGGGAGCGCCGATCCATGTACATCCATCGCTGGTCCATCTACATTATGTTACATCAAGATAATCATAGCTCATTTTCCAATAATGAATTGTTGAACCAAAACCTAAATATTAGCTAGATCCACACCTTCAATCCGAGCTAAATAATAATCCAAGCAAAATATAAACCCACACAACAAGTTTTTGCAACCTACAAAAAGAATTGGTCGATCGAGTCTGGATTCAAAATTCAACAAAATTCACGACGACTTTGTTTGCAAATTATGTTGAAATTGTAACACCCTAAAAATTTCTAAATTATTATTCAATCATTTATTTTTATTTTTTCTAAATCTCTAGCACTTAATTAATGATGTTTTCAAAAATAATTTGTTGATGGAAATTAAAACCAAAATTATACTAGAAGTAATTTTCTAAGTTTAAAATATTCCAAAGTATTTTTGAAAACTTTTCTCAAATATTGAACTCATTTTATATTTTCTATAAAGCCATTCATATTTCGATATTATTTTAATTCGCAAATGAATTTAAATTTCTTCTTTTCCAGATAACCATTGCCATTTGAAGATCCCAAACTCCATGATTTCCATGCACCATTCTCCCCAACTACGTGCAACCAAACCTCATCCTTCATCGATCGATGGAACTAAAACCTAAATTTAAGCTAGATCCACACATTAAATGCGAGCTACATTATAATCCAAGCAAATTCTAAGCTTACACAACAAGTTTTTGTATCCTATTTGAAAAGATCAAGCTAGATCTCTACATTCATATTAATCTTTCATCAATCATGGGAAAAGATCAAATTTTTTCATAATTCAAGCAAAAAGAGGCTCCATTTAACACCAAATGGTGTGAGGAATGATGTTACTAACCTTAGTTACCTTGGTTGCAGTAAAATGACCAAAATTTTGAAATTTGGGCAGCACCTCCTCTACATTCATAATCTTTCATCAATCATGGGAAAAGATCAAATTTTCTTCATAATTCAAGCAAAAAAGAGGCTCCATTTAACACCAAATGAAGTGAGGAATGATATTACTAACCTTAGCTACCTTGGTTGTGAGTAAAATGACCAAAATTTTGAAATTTTGGGCAGCACCTCCCCTCCCTTCAAGCTCTTGGCCGAAGCTCCACTGTTCTTTTCGCGCACTAGAATGATCTGGGTCTGGCAGAGAGCAGGAGGAGGAAGAAGTTTAAATTGGGAGATCGAGACGGTTCAATACGAACACGAACCGCATCGATGGTATATCATCGATGACGGTTCGTGTCACGAACCGGTACTAGTGAGCTCCCGCTAAATAGTACCGGTTCAATACATGAACCGGTACTGATGTTATACCATCTGTACCGGTTCGTGTATTGAACCGGTACTGATCTCCCCCCAGGCTTGTAGCCGTTGAATCGGGACTGATCTAACTATCAGTCCCGGTTCGTATCGAATCGGTACTGATGGGCCGGTAGCAAAGGTCGATTCTGTAGTAGTGTCCAATGTATGGCTTTGATCATACTTGTTAATAATAAAAAATTATATATTATAAAAATATTTTCTAAGATAAATATAATGATATTTTTTATATGTTTAATCTATACAATGTTACCAATATCAATGGTGAAAGATTCAAAAGTAGACCGCATGTATCTAAGGTCAACATGTATTAGTAGCTTTCGGACCAAGAGTATGGTGTTGGCCGTGGTGAAGCTCGGTAGGACCAAGAGTATGGTGTTGGCCGAGGTGTTGCAAACAAGACTGAGCTTGGCCATTCACCACAGCGAGCCTAGTTCCTGGCATAGACTGAGCCCAATGATAGTGGTTCAATGTGATAGGGTAATTTTTTTTTTCGATAGCAAGGTATGAGCATTGCCGATGCCCAATGATGATACTATTCTCAAGTGTTTAATGCATGCACTTGTATATAAATATCGATTGTTAAACATTCAAAAGTTTGGCAGCATATCAAGGGCGGCCTTGAATTACTAAAACATAGGTAGTACAAAGAGACATACACTATACTTGAACAAACAGTGCCAACTAGACCATAATTTACTTTAAAATTTGTGTGTTTCATTTTTTTTAATTAGCAGGGAATCAAATTCTTCTTCTCCAAAGATGACAAATTAATCTTAATATTGTGTCATAAAAGGGATCCAAGGTCAAATAACCACGAAATTTCCAATAAGCTCTGGTCCTAGCTGTAACCTTGCCACATTTCACGAAACTGCAAAACAGAGACACGACAATATAGTTCCACTAACACTTCCCTGAAATTTCCCGATGTACCCAGCGATCGATGACGACAAGAAGGGGAATGCGTTGCGCCATCACGACGTCCTTTTGTCTTTTTGGAAGAATCAAGCAGGAGCTCTGCTATTTCCTTCACTGATGAGCAAAAGAGATCAAAGTGCAAAGCCGGAGCAAAGAGAGAGGCAAAGGAACACACTGAAGCACTGTAACAAGAATTTTTCTCTTTTTTAGTCCCTAAAATTTTTTTTAATATGGTCTCCGTACGAATAAATTTGAAAAAAATAGCCCTTTCCCCAACCACAAAAAGCGTTGTAGACAATATGTGTCATCTGCTTCCCTCCCATACCATGGCAATACTACCCATCATAACAATGGCATCTTCGGACTGGCAGGTCACCCGCTTTGCAAAACGAACTTGGCAGCAGTGACCTGATGAGCAACACTAGATTGGTAGGTAGGTACCGAGCAACACCGGCTCAGTAGGACCTTAATTGATACACTTTATTAAGTAAAGTGACTTAATTAAGTGACTAATCTAGGTGCTTAATTGATGACATGCCCATGTATGGGTACTCGGCGGGAAAACTTGCCATGCTATAGGAGCATGCTGGGTGATATATGTTACCTACTGCACCTTTTAAGGTTGAAGAGGGGGTTATTTTTGTACATTTGTTAAAAAAAGGAGCTAATTCTTTTTTAAAAAACAAAAGTATGTTGAGGACCTGTAACCAATCCGACAAGCGCAGCCTGACGACAGGGTATATGCCTATTCCAGTAGCGCGTCCTCTGTACCTCTCGAGGCCTTCAACTGCTGTGTGTCTTATATGCAGGACTAGTTGAAAATTGAGCGAAATTCGATAGGAAATACGATTGTTTCTTTAACAGTGCTTCAATGCTTTCTTTCTCAATACAAGTTGCACAAATCTTGAAACAAACGAAAGGATAAGTAATTACCATCTACCTTTCATTCATACTTTAATAATTATGTAACTGTTAAAAAGAAAAGCATGGAAGCACCTCTCCTATTTCTTGCTTCCCATATATGTTCCAAACATGAGTAGTTCAGGATCATTTTGTCGTATTTTGTCGTGGTTTCATACAAGACTAGCCATTGTATGTTACAACGGATCTCAAATAAAATGGTACGGCAAGTTCTGAACTCTAAAACACAAAATAATGTAGATTTGCGTATGAGTTGGCCGCTAAATGGTGTGCAGCAGGTAACTCAAATTTTGCAATAAATCAACGTACTAAAGTGACCATTTGTATGCCATCATGCACAAATAATTACTAATTAACAATTAGCAAATGTACTACCGACCGACCTAATTATCATGCATAAATAATCATCCACTTCAGAAATTACATACAAAATTCGCATTTTATCTGCACGCTACCAAGAATCATACCACAAGCTAGATGGATACACACATGCGCAAATGATCCAACCTCCACAGAAGATTCTCCATAGCATATCCATACATCCTTAGAAGACCATCGATATAGTCTCCAATACATAATTTTGATCGTTACCTTTTTTTAAAAGATTCTGGCTAGCTGAAGGATTGGGCGCCTGAGTTCAAATCCAGTTGGGTAGAGTGGTCAACACCACTTCCTAACATTTGGCTCCCACCTTTTTTCTATTTTTTTATATTACAAGGTAGACACACCATGCACACTAGCTCACAAGCCAGTGTGCCCACTAAGCACACACCTAGAATTACAGAGCTAGGGATGAAAATATTACTTCACAAAATTACTACTAAAGAGCACTTGCGTGTGCATATAAGTGAGCACTGGGATGTGAACACTGATGAGTAGTCGTACACTTACAACTCTACTACCCCACCAAGAAGCAAGAGGTGGTTCCCTCCCACCTTTCTATTTATATGTTAACAAAACTAATTAAAAATGAAATGATGTGGTTTTCATTCAACAATTCTAATTATTCTTGTCCGTATTGATGATTGAATTTTTTTTCAAAGATCGGCAGGAGCTCTACCTCTCATTCAATAGGGAGAGAATAACAAAAGTTTTTACAACAAACTGTGAAAGGTTTGTGGCAAAAATACATCAACCTGATAGATATATAGGGCCATGGAAGCCTTAGACCAATTAAAACTTTAGAACAACTCTTATTTAAAAGATGCTTAACAACACAAAGAAAACAGATACACATGATACTGATATTGATGCTGATATTAAAGCCTCCATGATTCTTGTCAGGCGAGGTGGTGTTGTCTCCTTCCTGATCGCTGTGAATATGCCAGACTGGGATTTCCTCTTGATATTGGAGCTGTTGTATGTTTCCTCTTCCTTATCAATTACATTTTGCTAGAGCTGATCAACTCGGCAGTCCATATGTCTCTCGCAGCCTGCTTGTCGATTTTTGTTGCGTTGATAGCTCCCCTATTAGCTGTGGTCATTCCTGTCATCATTATGGAATCTCCAAGGGTTGGATTGTGGCGTGCGAGCAGCAGCTTGTTGATGTATGCTGTTGCTGCCCTTGAGGCCTTGCTCCTCCTCGGTTGGTCACAGCTGTCAGGAAAGACTCACTGAATCGTTGCCGCCGCTGCCTGTTCCTTTTTGACGATGTTGTTGTCGTAAGAACCTCTGTTCACCGTCATGTTTGTTTGTTTGTTTGTTTGCCTGTTGAGTAAAACCGGTTGTGTACAGGCATCCCCAGGGGTCTTCATGTTACTTGATGTGGTCTTGTATCTGTTTTCTGGTATCTCTGCGCCCACCATTGAGCTTAGAGTTTCATCATCAGTTTGTCGACGTATTCACTAAAACCTAAAGAAGAAATAGTTGAGCTGAGTTAGAGAATTTCGAAGGAAAGAAATGTCCTGTTTTGTGTCCCTTCACTGCTTGCTATTACTGTGTGTAAGGGAGCCTACGTACGTAACTGAAGTCCTGAATAGAGATTCGGATACCATGAAGGTTTGTGGGATTAATTATTACATCTTGAATTCAACAAGTTTGGTTGTCTAGAAGATTGATTTTGGTTTGAGCTTGTTTCTTTCGCCGATTGTGTGTGTGGCTTCCTTGCAGGGATGCTCCTATATAATGTTTTTGCCTTTTTTGGACTGCAACTTCTGACGAATGGAAGCAGCTCGAATGCAAAACTGGGCAAGGTCTACCTGAAAGTTGCAGTTTTGTGCAGAACAAGTGTGTCCCTGAATAAATATTGTCTGAACAAGAAGTGTGGTAGTGAAACAACCCAGACAATTTAATTATTCAAATGAGATCACCAACGCAAATTAATCACACATAATTTAATTATTCTATGGTACTCTGACAGTACGTACAGTCGGTGGTAATCTGCTAGTATTTTGCATCTCTTTTTACATATCCTGCAGAGCAGAACATTACAGGGCGGTGAACCGCTGGAACATTACAGCGTGTGGTATTATACGATGGTTGCACTGATTTCTTGTATCATCGACGTGATGGTAATGGACGCTTTCGTGTACTAATTTTATGGTTGCACTGGACGTTACTTCCTAGAAACATAAAACGACAAGATAGTCAACCACCTCATGTGTTTGTGTCAATCATGAAAGCACCCGGTTTCTGACGAAACGGGAACTTCTGATTTTGCACGCACGCTTAATTTGACACATTGTTCTTTTTCTTTTATTTGCGAGGAATTAACACCTTATTCTTGGCTGTTTGAAATCTTTAGCTCTACTGTGTTTTGTTATCCTAACATTAACCTCATTGTTTCCAAATTCGTACCCATACGTTGTAACGGGTTCGTAAGAAAAACAACAAATTTAGCAGTAGCTACAGCTTGATATTTCTTTTCTTGCAATCGAAAGGGCAGTTTCTTTTTCTTGGTAAAAGCATCATTACATTTTTACGCATGCCCGCCTACATTTATCGATCAACCTTCAAAAACTATATGCTTAAATTAATCAATGAAAGGGTATTAATTTTTCATGAAGAATATACTAACACATGCTTGAAAATATAAAACCACCCATAATATCCTCCTCTTCAATAGGGTGCACTAGCCATTTGTCATCGCAGTACCTACAATTAGGTATGATACTGAAACTTAAATCATGAGCGTCGGGGTAGAAGGAGCACCAATGTGCGATGAATTGTAGGATCGGATGGCGCCAATCGAGGGGGTGAATGATTGCGCGAAGCTAAAATCTTATTCTTAAACTTTTGAAACACCCCAATTCAAACTCAAATTGCTTGAAGACCGGTTCACGGTTGGGAGACCAGTTTAGAAGTCTGGGCGACCAGTAGAGCACTTGGGCGACCAATAGCACACTTGGGCGACCAGCTCGAGCACCTGGGCGACCAGTAGGACACTTGGGCGAGCAGTTTGGGCACCTAGGCGACCAGTAGGACACTTGGGCGCAGTGAGCACCTGGGCGAGCAAGAGGACACTTGGGCGAGCAAGAGGACACTTGGGCGAGCAGGTTGGCACTTTGGCGAGCAGGTTGGGCGACCACGTGAACAGTTGGGCGACCACGCGCATAGTCTGGGCGAGCAGACCGATATACGTCCACTAAAATAGAAATTCCTAATGATCCAGCCGTTGGATTGACGTGAAATTTTAACTGTAGAAACTAGACTTAATTCCGCAGCTAACTAAAAAGAATCAGGTCGATCTGATCTACGGATCTAAAGTTATGACCTTCGCAAGATGACTGAATTGGGCGACCACGCGAGCAGTCAAAGCGAGCAGGACATCAATCTGGCGACCACAAATTACCAAAGATCTAACTGTTGGATTGATGTGAAATTTTAACTGTAGAAACTAGATTCAATTACGAATCAAACCCAAGAAGAATCAATCCGATCGGATCTATGGATCAAAAGATATTACCTTCGCAAGATGATACTTTTGCAAAGAACCGAACTCCGTGATGAACTTCGTGATCGCCGCGATGAACAAAACTTCAAGCGATTGATTAACTATGTCGGCCAAGAGCAAATCACAACCGCAAGAAGTAGCTCTCTGGAAGATTGATTTTTATTTCATTGTCTAAAGTACTCCAACACAAGAGTACAAACCCTAGTACCTGAACGCTCTACCTCTTCACAATAAACAGGGACACCTCCCTATTTATACAGAGCAAACTCACGAGATTGACTACAACTCCACTTCCAACATGGAAAGAGTCCAGATACATCTCAACTTGGCCCAACGTGGCCAAAACAACTCTTGCACGTATGTACAACCCACCTGGCTGTAATTACGTGACTAACCAACCTCCATGTGCATGTTCTCTAGCCCAACGTCCCGCATGACATCCTTGACCACCAAGACCTCGATTCCTCTCAATCTAGTCCCGAACCTCGCCTCCATGAACCTAGTTCGGTCCCACATCGACCACGCTCGCCTCGAGCAACACCTGCACATGAATAAACACAGAAACCGTGCACGAGCACAAGTCCACGACTTGACTCAAGGTCAATCCATGCAACCACTCACACGAGTGCATTGCATCAAGTAGAATCCATCATGCTATCACCAGCATAATAATTATCTCAACATGGCACATGCACAAGCACCACACATGCTATAATCAAAGTCACTTTACAATGCCAATTTCACCATTCAACCAATTTTTCATCACATGATCTCACAATCTCCCCCTTGATGAAAACATTGGCAACACCATTTGGACCTGAATATTGGCATTAACCTCACAAGAAAAGATTTTAAGAAAAGCAAAGTGATCAAAAAGTAAAGTGAAAAATCTCCCTCTAAAAGGAAACAAATGTGCACAAAATTTTCTCCTGTGACTCCAAAATTTTCCCTTTGACAATAAAACATTTTGCTTCTCCCCGAATGTAAGCTTTTTCTCCCTTTGACAATGATTTCAAAGAAGGAAAAACAAATGAGTGCCAAGAAAAGAACCAATGAGCTTTCTTGATCATATAACCTTATATATCACATAATAAGCATAATACATGAACTTAATATTATTTAACAAGTTAGGGAGTGACATGCATCTCAACCTCAATTTAATCAACTATAGCCAAGTACTAAGCAAATCTTGACAGAAAACACTAGGCCAAAAATGAAGCAACTAACAACTCAGGGGCAAGCAAGTAGTTTCAACTCCAATCTAGTAGACCAAAATAATCTTGATAACAAGAACTGCATGTGGCATGCTTGAAGCATACTTTTTTATTTTCAATGAATGGCATGCTTGAAGCATACATCTTATCTTTTAGGGAATGGCATGCTTGTAGCATACATCTTATCTTTTAGGGAATGGCATGCTTGAAGCATACATCTTGAAGCTTTTGCACATTTTGATAATTTTGACAAGCTTCTTGCAGATTTGAGCCCCTTTTTTTCTTCCTTTTCTTTTATTGTAAACATGCAAAGAGATTAAATGGTCTATGAAAGAGTAAAGCTGAAAATACACATGCTTCATAGCCCAACTTTGTCAAGAGGATTCAATATCGTGCCTATAACAAAGAAGATATCACAGAGTATGCGCTATAGACAATTAAACTAAGGAATTCCACAATGTCACTTTTAGTTCAAGTAGCACAATTTAGATTATCATATATAAGCTTAATTACATAATATATAAAGAAATATGATAAAGTAAGCTCATTAAGTAACAGACTTGACATAAAACTCCCCCTCAAAACAAGCTCATGGGATGCACAACGCCCAGCTCTCCTCTCAAAAAGGCAAATCGAGAAGTATCAAGTGGTTTTGTGAAAATATCAGCAATTTGCAAATCAGAATCAACAAAATGCAACACAACATCTCCCTTTTCCACATGATCTCGAAGGAAATGATAGCAAATGTCAATATGCTTGGTTCGAGAATGTTGCATTGGATTTTTAGCAATATTAATAGCACTAGTGTTATCACAGAAAAGGGGAACACTATCTAAGTTTAATCCAAAATCCTTTAAAGTTGATATCATCCAAAGCACTTGAGCACAACATGCGGCAAAGAAGAACATATTCAGATTCAGCAGCTTGAGAGAGCAATGTAAACTTGTTTTCTAGATGACCAAGCTACTAAAGATGTACCAATAAAATGACATGTTCCAGAGGTACTTTTCCTGTTAATTCTACAACCCGCAAAATCAGCATCAGAGTAGGCTCTAAGTGATAAACATGATGATGAGGAGTACCATAAGCCAAACTCTAAAGTGGATTGTAAATAGCGAAGAATTCGCTTTTACCGCTTGTCGATGAGAAGCACGTGGGAAGCTTGAAAACGAGCACATAAACACACCGCAAAGTGTATATCCGGCCTTGAAGCGTTGAGATAAAGAAGTGATCCAATCATACTTCGATACTCCTTTTGATTAACCGATTCTTCTTCATCCGGATCCAAAGTAGTTGTTGTGCCAATAGGTGTGGAAATTGGTTTGCATGTTTCCATCTCAAAACGTCGAAGCAGATCTTTTGTGTACTTCGTTTGGTGAATAAAGATACCTTGCCTTGTTTGCTTGACTTGTAAACCCAGAAAATATGTGAGCTCACCCATCATACTCATCTCAAATTCCCTGCTCATAGTGTCTGTTTCGAAGCACACGCACATTTAACTCACCAATCATCTGTTCAGGAGGATGTCTTCGTTGAATATGCAATGGTGCTGAAATTTCTGAAGTTGCCTGAGGTCCAGTATCATGTGTGTTTGCTGGAAGAATTTCCGAAGATGCTTGCTGATTTTCTCCCCGTGGTTGAATTGGCTGAATCGAGTTGCCAACTTGATTACCACTTTCATCTTCATCTTCATCATCACTTTCTTCCAAAAAGATACTTTCAGAATTGCAAGTAACTTGTGTCTCTGAAATTTCGGGTCTAGTACCAGCACTAGCCTCATCAAAAGTGACTTCACAAGTCTCAACAATTTTGTTAGTCTCTAAATTCAGCACACGGTAACCACGAGTATGAAGAGCATAACCAAGAAACAATCCATCTGAGCATCTAGATTCAAATTTATCAAGATTTCCATGTTTGAGAATGAAACATTTGCAACCAAAAACACGCATGTGGGAGATGCTAGGAGTACGTCCAAACCGAAGTTCATAAGAAGTTCTATGAAGCTTTGCTCTCAAAAATACTCTATTTGAAATGTAGCAAGCAGTAGAAATAGCTTCAGCCCAAAACTTCCTAGGAGTAGAATATTCATCAAGCATTGTCCTAGCCATCTCAACTAGTGTGCGATTTTTCCTCTCAACAACACCATTTTGTTGAGGAACTCGAGCAGAAGAGAATTGATGCTCAATTCCATGTTCGTAATGAAAAGAAGCAAAAAGAGTGTTCTTGAATTCTCCTCCATTATCACTCCTAATTACTTTAAGTGCTTCAGGCAATTCCTTGAGCAACCTCAATGCAAACTCTTGAAACAATTCAAAAGCTTCATCTTTGGTAGTCATGAAATATACCCAAGAGTACCTCGAGTAATCATCTACAATCACAAGAACATACCACTTACCTCCTGCAGATTTTACTCTTGCTGGTCCAACCGTGTCCATATGTAGAAGTCGACCGAGCATTAGTCATAACAGTAGTGATAGGAAAATGTGGTGGTGCAGTCATTTTTCCATGTTGACAGGAGAGCAAGTCAAATTACTTGTTTTGTCATACTTTAATTCAGCAAACCTCTCGAGCAAGTTTGATTTACTAATGCGTGAAAGGTGATCAAAACCAATATGACCAAGTCTACGATGCCAAAAGTTAGATCTTTTGAAACATGAGATACAAGACATGTCATTTCAGATGTTGAACATGAAAAATCACCTTTAAACAAGCGACCAATGCGAGTGATGTTGCATACAAGATTTTCAGAAACATCTAATATACAACAAGAATTTTTCTGAAATCTTACCTCAAGATCTTCATCAAGCAACTGAGAAACTGAGAGCAGATTATATTTGAGCTTGCTTACCAAAGCTACATCCTTGAGAATGAAGTTTTCATTGACTCGCACAATTCCTCTTCCAAGAATTCTTCCCTTTGAATTGTCGCCAAAAGTGATGACCTCATCACTGAACTTTGTGTGAGGGAGGAGAACCATTTTGAATCACCAAATCATATGTCTTGAACATCCGTAATCTATGAACCATATGTTCTCCTTCCTCTCTTCCACAACCTACATAAAGAGGATGTCGATGTCTCAAGATCAAGTTAGATAAAAGACATTTAGGAATCCAGCACTGAGACACACGACAAGTAGGCACAACACGAGTATACTTGTGTACAAAATCAGTTTTACTCTTTCTCGTGTTTCTTGCAACAAAAGGTGTTCGCATCACCTTAGGCACATAATGAGGAGTAAAGCGTGCCTGTCTGAAATTAGACCTAGCCTTAGCTTTTTCTTGCTTCTGTTGTTTGGCTAGCCTAAAGCAAAAATCTACTAGATGTCCATCTCTACCACAATGAGTGCAAGTGTACTTAACAGAATGTTTAACTTTAGAAGTAGAAGCAACATTTGCATTCATCACAGTAGAAGATAAAATTCCAGCAGATTTAAAGACAGTTTTCTTAGGCTCATTTGCAATTTCAAACTTTCCACTTTCAAGAACTTTGACAACAGTGGGAACATGTGTTTTATGATGAGCATAAGAAAAACCTAAACCTTTGTTATGAGTGCTGACTTTTGATTGGTCCAAAATCATGTTTAGGTTTTTCTTTCCTTTAGTGAAACGTTCTAACGATTTTTCCAAGTAATCAACCTTTCTAGACAGAGTTAAACAATTGTTACAGGGAACGTCCACTATTCCTTTCTGTTTTCGACAATTTGAGCAGGAAAGAACTTCATGAGTAAACAAGGCATCTGTCATTTGAGAAACTCTAGCATTTGCATCATGCAACTTCAATTCCAGTATGGAGCATTTTGAACAAGAAGCTGAATTATTCAGATCAATCGTTGAACAGCTAGCATTTTTCATTTGTTTCTCATTTTCCCTATCTTGTTTTAACAGAGAAGCATATTCTTTCCTAAGTGAAACAAGCTCATTGTGAATTAAGTCACATGACTTACAGGCATCATCATCAGAAATCAAAGATCTAAGCCTTGTAATTTCAGAATTAGAACTATCAATTTCTAGATCTTTTTCTTTAAGAGCCTTCTTAGATTTTTTAAGTTCAGAAGCTAATTTAACCATAGCATACTCAAGTTCATCATAAGAAGGTCCTACCTCATCAAAATCAGAATCACTGTCATTATCCCTTTTAGCCATGAAGCACATGCCAGTGAAGTCATCATCAGTATCTCCCTTCTTGTCCCGTGGCTCATTGTCACTCTCAAAGTCCACATCACTAAGATCACATTCCTCCAAGACAGCTAAGACTTTCTTAGCGACTTTTCGAAAATTGGAACGCCTAGGAGTAGTGTGTCTTGAGCTACGTTGCGCTGGTTCCCTTTCTTCCTTCTTCTTCAACTTGGGACAATTTGTTTTAATATGCCCGGGAAGGCCACACTCAAAACAATTGAAGGACCCCGAAATTGTGCCTCCACGCCTCCTCATCCTCACATTGTTGAGTGCTTTGACAGCGCGTGAAGAAATGAGTACAGGATCTTCTTCAGGGAGCATCTCAAACTGTTCATCTGAAAAAGAAGCTAATGCAGACAAGGAGACAGAAGATGGTAATCCGTAAGACGGTCAAGTTAGCAACAAGTGCATGTGTAGAGGTTTTATCAGCTCTAGGTGATAAAGAATCCATCTCATAAGTTTTCAACCTAGAATACAGATCATCCATGGTCAATGTATCCAAATCAACAGTTTGATTGATTGCAGTAACAACCATGCGCCATTCAGGAGTCAGAGATCTCAAAATCTTACTAGCATTCTCCTCTACTTGATTGTTAACTCCAACACCACGCAAATTGCACAAGATTTTCTCAAATCGAGAGTAAAGATCATCAATTGATTCACCTGGTCTCATTACAAAATCAGAAAAGTCCTTTTGGTAAATATTTTTGCGCACTTTCTTAATCTTAGTTGAACCTTCATGATAGTCACATAATGTCTTCCAAACTGAATGTGCAGAACGTAAATGAGAAACTCGATCAAATTCTTTTTCAGAGAATCCTTGAAAAATCAAGTTTTTAGCTTTAGCATTTAAATCAATGTCTGCTTTATTATCATTAGTGACTATATCAGGAACATCATATGCAGTAGAAACTTTGCGCCAAACATCATTACCTTGAGCTTCAATATAGGATTGCATGCGACTTTTCCAGTAAGGAAAATTTGAATCATTAAGCATAGGAGGACGATTAACATACTTATCTGACGCCATACCTCAACCTTGCTCTGATACCACTTGTAGGATCGGATGGCGTCAATCAGAGGGGGGTGAATGATTGCGCGGAAGCTAAAATCTTATTCTTAAACTTTTTGAAACACCCCAATTCAAACTCAAATTGCTTGAAGACCGGTTCACGAAGTTGGGAGACCAGTTTAGAAGTCTGGGCGACCAGTAGAGCACTTGGGCGACCAATAGCACACTTGGGCGACCAGTTTGAGCACCTGGGCGACCAGTAGGACACTTGGGCGAGCAGTTTGGGCACCTAGGCGACCAGTAGGACACTTGGGCGAGCAGGTAGAGCACCTGGGCGAGCAGTAGGACACTTGGGCGAGCAGTAGGACACTTGGGCGAGCAGGTTGGGCACTTGGGCGAGCAGTTTGGCTCTTGGGCGAGCAGGTTGGGCGACCACGGTACAGTCTGGGCGAGCAGACCGATATATGTCCACTAAAATAGAAATTCCTAATGATCCAGCCGTTGGATTGACGTGAAATTTTAACTGTAGAAACTAGACTTAATTCCGCAGCTAACACAAAAAGAATCAGGTCGATCTGATCTACGGATCTAAAGTTATGACCTTTGCAAGATGACTGAATTCGGGCGACCACGCGAGCAGTCGGGCGAGCAGGACATCAATCTGGGCGACCACAAATTACCAATGATCTAACTGTTGGATTGATGTGAAATTTTAACTGTAGAAACTAGATTCAATTACGAATCAAACCCAAGAAGAATCAATCCGATCGGATCTATGGATCAAAAGATATTACCTTCGCAAGATGATACTTTTGCAAAGAACCGAACTCCGTGATGAACTTCGTGACTGCTGCTGCGATGAACAAAACTTCAAGCGATTGATTAACTATGTCGAAGCCAAGAGCAAATCACAACCGCAAGAAGTAGCTCTCTGGAAAATTGATTTTTATTTCATTGTCTAAAGTACTCCAACACAAGAGTACAAACCCTAGTACCTGAACGCTCTACCTCTTCACAATAAACAGGGGACACCTCCCCCTATTTATACAGAGCAAACTCACAGAGATTGACTACGACTCCACTTCCAACATGGAAAGAGTCCGTATCTGTCTCAACTTGGCCCAACGTGGCCAAAAACAACTCTTGCACGTATGTACAACCCACCTGCTGTAATTACGTGACTAACCAGCCTCCATGTGCATGTTCTCTAGCCCGAACGTCCCGCATGACATCCTTGACCACCAAGACCTCGATTCCTTCCTGAATCTAGTCCCGAACCTCAGTTCCTCCATGAACCTAGTTCCGTCCCACATCGACCACGTCACCTCGAGCAACACAAGTCCACATGAATAAACACGAAACCACTGCACGAGCACAAGTCCATCGACTTGACTCAAGGTCAATCCATGCAACCACTCACACGAGTGCATTGCATCAAGTAGAATCCATCATGCTATCACCAGCATAATAATTATCTCAACATGGCACATGCACAAGCACCACACATGCTATAATCAAAGTCACTTTACAATGCCAATTTCACCATTCAACCAATTTTTCATCACATGATCTCACAAATTCCAGAACCTTATAAATTAATGAAACTGGGTTACACATAAGAGAATGAACTGTGTACACAAAGGAAGAATACGTTCATGGTATCGACAGTCACTGAATTATAGAAGAGTATATTAAAAAAAAGAGTAGTGCTTTAATGCTTTTCCTCCCAATACAAGCTGCATAAATCTTGAAGCAAACGAAAAGGTATGTAATCACCATCTACCATTCATTCATGCTTTCATATTTGTGCAACTGTCAAAAGAAAAAAGCATGGGAGTAGCTCTCTTAAAAAATATAGATGCAATGTCCTGCATATAAGTGTTGGAGATACTCAATATCTTAATTTAGCATATCTTTTGGTTTTATCCAAATAAGTTATTAGTTCAAATCTTCTATAACTAGAACTTTTTTGATTATATAAGCCAACCCCCTATACATGTAAATACAAAACATTATAGTAGATTATTTCTCGTGATTTTTTTCATAAGAGTTTTTTCATATTAAATATTGTCTTTTTGTTGTACATGTCGTGCTAACCCTAAAAGTATCAGAGCACTACATGGGTTTTCTGATCTACACCCGTCGCCATCTCCGTGCCGGCCGAGCCTCGACCGGTTCCACCGCGGCGCTCCGCCTCGGCCTCGTGCCCAACCGACGTGGTCGTCTCCGCCTGCGACCACTGTGCCTTACCTCGATGCCTGTCGTAGTCCCCCACCTCCTGTCTCTTTGATCGTGCGGCGGCCGTGACGTACTAGCTGGTCCTATTGTGGCCGCCCACCGCACCAGCCCTCACCTCCAACTGGTGCACCACCTACGGTCGGCAACAGCACTGACCACACTGGCCTTTGCGCCCACGCCGGCCGGCCTGCTCGGCCACCGACCATACCACCGAAGTGCCTCCTGCCGCCCATGGCCGCCCGCCGTGCTACTGGCCATCACTGCCACCGATTGGCCCTGCGCCAACTCACGTCGGTTGACCGCATCGCCAACCGCCTTAGCTGTGGTTGGCTTGTCCACACCGTTTCACCCATAGCCCGCACGAGACACGCCGGTCTAGCCTCTTCTTCACCCGTGACCGAGAAGTCTGATTGCTCTTGACCGAGCTTTGCTCTGGACTCATGTCACCATGCACATTGATTGAGGCTCAGCTCCTCAAGTGAAGTCTGGACCTCAATCTAATCTCCAAATTCAATTGAGTCTAGTCCGGCGCCGGCCTCATGTACAGGGCTCCAGCTCCAAGGGCTTCTAGCTTCGTTGGCTCCAATTTTGGCTTAGCTCAGTCCGGCTCCATCTCCTAAGCAGTTCGGCTTCTCTTTGGCTTTCGTGTTTTTGGCTCCATCGGTTCATATTGCTAAGTGCACTCGATGTGTACAGAATGCTCCAAAAAATTGATACGCACACCAGGAAGTTTTTTTAGAATCCAACATATTTTGATCTATAATTTTATTCTCCACCATGTCATCCACTAAATTTGACATTGAAAATTTCGATAGCAAGATCAGTTTATCTATATGATAGATTCAGATGAGAGCTGTTCTTCAATATGTGGGCGTGAATAAAGAATTACTTTTTACCTTAGTGACTATTCCAGTGACGACAAAAATGGATTTTATTGTAATTCTGGTTATTTGGCAGTATTCATGCACAGTGCAGGTTTTTATGTCTATTATTTTGTGCTCGTATTAGTGGTAGTATTTTATGTATATTTTATGCTTATTATTTTGTGCTTATTATTAGTGAATTTTCATCGCAAATTCAATCTATCATGCATATTATTGATGTTATTCATGCACAGTTCAGGCCATTATGCATATTCTTGGCAGATTATTTTTGCAATTCATACTTATTATTGGCAACATTCATGCTGAATTTATCATTAGTAGATTCTTGGCAATTTTATTCGATGTTTCATCGTCGGTTTCTTTGAGATTTCCACATCTTCTTTGAGGAAAAAAAGTCAGTTGAGGAGACAACTCAATTTGGTGTTTCATCACCATTATTTTGGTGTTTTATTCATTATTTGGATATGTTGACCATTATAGAGGTTTTAGCAACGTTCATTTGGAATTCGATTACACCCTATTGATAGCATTATACTCTTTAGAGTTTTTCTAGTGAATGTTTTGCTCCAATATCAATTTAAGATGAAAGATTAAAGTGCAAGAAGGAGTTTGTTTCTGTGTAAATACTACGACGTTATTTTGTTGGCTTTGCTCGATATGAGGGGTCTACTGCAATTTATACTCCATTGATGCCACAATAATTTTTTCTTAATATTGACATTTTTGAGCAATTTCAACCATGTTATGAATTTTCAGTAAGTAGTTTGCTGGATTTTGTGTTCCAAATGGAGCATGTAAAAAGTCTATGTTATGTATTCTTCACTATCTATTCAACACCACAGGTGATGTTTTAGTTTATGTCGTTAAATGATTGAGTGTTTATTTCAAGAGGTTAGCTAGACAGACTTAGATTTTACTGGGTTATGAATCCTTAAAAATCTAGATTTCTTTGTCTACTTTGTTATAGCTGTGTGTTTAGATTGATTGTTCTAGTCTTTCTCTCGACCTACTGGAGGGTTTGCTTAATCTTGCTTCATCAAAAGCATTTGGATAAGATTATTCCAGTCTTGTCTTTTGCACTACAAGTATTTGGGTTGACTGTTCTAGTCTTTCTTGTTCATTAGTCTTTTGGATTTTTAACGCACTTGTACTACTACAGAAAAAACTTCATCACGAGACGGTTCATAAGCGTCATCGAGAGCGGTTTTGTGAACCGTCGAAGAATAATAAGTCTCGTGATGAAGGAGATCATCGAGACGGTTCTATACCCGCTCGAGAAAATATATATCACGAGCGGTTGTATTAATAAACCGTCTCGTGAAATTAGTTATCACAAGCGGTTCTCATTTGCAACCGTCAGTGATAACTAAATATCACGACGGTTTCAAATAAGAACCGCTCGTGATATTAACTTATCACGAGCGGTTTCCAATGAGAACCGTCGTGATATGAAATTATCACGAGCGGTTCCAAATTATAACAAATCGTGATATGAAATTATCACGAGCGGTTCCAAATAAGAACCGTCTGTGATGACCTTTTTCCCACACCCCAGCAGAACCTCCATTAGTTATGGTGTTGTTAAAATTTCCATCAATATTTCTACTTGATATTTATAAGGCACAACCGAGTTATAGATGTTATAATTGAATATCGCACTTCCTATATGCATTGAGGCAGTGATTTGTCCGATCGGGATAGACTTAAAATATAAACATTTGTAGCGCTTTTCCCCTTCTTACGATAATGTTGATGGAACTCGACTAATAAATCAACCAAGAGCATGACGGCATAGCGGCGGCGGCAACCGGCTTTCTCCATCGAGCCGGACACACTAGAGTGTGTGATTTGCTTCATGCCATATGAAGTGGCTTTCTTGAGGGATCACCGTATGGCCACAGTCTTGAGTGGCCGGGGCGACATGCTCGATCTGCGGCGTCACCGTCGTGCCCGCGGTGGGAGATCGAACATGGTACTTTGGTAAAAATTATAGATGTACTTTATAGATTACTTTAGGTAGGGTAATTAAAGATTGAACAAATGTGATTGCAAGTCGGGTCTTCCATGCGGGAAGGACTTTGGAACACCGAGCTTGAATGGAAAAAAAGCGAAGTAAGCCTATAGACGATGGTTAGGAAGAAGATATTCAATTATAACATCTATAACTCGATCGTGTCTCGTAAATATTGATGCAGAATACCTAAGTAGATGGAAATTTCAACAACAAACCATAAATAATGGAGGTTCTCACGAGGGTGTAGGAAAACATCTAGTTCCAACAAGCAAGACATTGTTAAGTTGTTGCATTCAAGATGAGCAAATATGTATTAAGGATAATATCATGTGACAATACAATGAATCGTACAAACAAGAATAACCGCAAGTTTTTGACATATTTTCCGAATTAATGAATACCATTTGACAATTGTACAACTCCAGAACTTATAAGGCTGCGTGGAACGCGCCTTTTTTATGTATTACTTCGGTGAGCAGGAAGAAACAAACTCTCCCTCTAATGTTGCTCAAATCGGCCTGACTCAACGCAGTTTTATCTCAGACTACTTTCTTTAGCTTATTTATGGTTTGCATGTTGTAGCAAACATAAAATCCACATAGGTTATTTCCCGGACCTTGCTGGTGGCACTGCAAATAAAACCTACGGTTAGTTCTAGAGTCACCAATACGAGGTTTGATATAGAATTGTTGTGTATAGCGGATACCGGAAAGTTCAAATCATGTTGTAGTTTAGTCCAATCTTTCACGTGTTTGAACGCTCTACAAGATTGCAAAAGGTTAGCCTAAGCCATTCCAATAGCAATATAAACCTGGAACAACTTACACGACCATGTACGTAGGAAACGTGATTACATGGTGAGTAATTTTGCGATAGGTACCAAGTCGTGGTTTCATACGTCCGAATCAAGGTACTTAACCGGTTTGTGGTGGTTCAACTACAATGAGAACCCAAAGGATACCTACGGGTATATCACAATGGACAATGAACAAAAGCGAGTTGTGTGCACAAGATGCACTAAAGTATAGCATGTGGTAGCACTTACCCTGGGTTATGGGGTATAAGTATGAATTCTTTATCCTTTTGTGCTAGCAATGCCTCTATCACGTATTTCTCGACCATGTTTATATCATCATCCATTGTTTGCTTTGAGACTATATGTGGGTCGAGGAAACCGATCGATAGTTTCTTCTTTGTCGCTTCAAGTTGCATGTATCTATATATACAAAGGCGGATTATATATATATTGGAGGACATTTATCACTATTAGACGAATGTAGACTGTGATAGCACACACTTACAAGGTCCAGCATCTTATGAGTGCGGCGTCGATGGCGTCGAGGTTGTAGAGATGGAACAAGTCCAGAAAATCGACCGTGAAGAAGCCCCCCGCTGAGTCGTTGAATAGATGTTCATACTTGAACTTAACGCTGATACTTGTTGTACGTTCACGCTCTGGCTTTCCAGCTTCTTGGAGATACCACTTATGCAATTGTTGGCAAGGTATACTAAGTGAAGTTACGCTGCCTTTCGTTAGTAACGGCTCTCCTAGCTTGTATTGTTTAGCCAACTCAGCAGATGGATAGTCAACTTGTTCTTGCCGGGCTTCTTTCTTCTTTTTGCCCTTGCCTTTCTTTGTTTTGTATGAACCCTTCACGGGAGAGGAATGGGTAGGAAAGAGGTCAACATTGTGTATATCAAGTGGAGTCTGCTCTACGACTGCTGATTTGGTAGCCAACTGATCAGACGGCGATACAATAGGCGAATCAGATCGTCGCGGTTGTTGCATGACGTAAGGCGACGAGGAGATGTCGCTGCTAGGCCATTGGATGAATGTGCCAATGGCATCCCCAAGTTTCACGATCTCATCGTTTGGCGGCTTCTGTAGATCGACAATTTTGAAACTATCAAACACCCCGTCCACATTGACCTTGGTGAAACCCGGCGCTATGATGGTACCGTGCACCATGGTCCCTTTGGGGATGGATACGCCATGCCCCAAGCAGCCGTCAGAGGAACGGTGCCATTGCTAATTCTCACTTGGAGATTGCACCGCGTGGCCGCCTTAATGTCACATACAGGATAAGTCCCGCTATGTTCATCTTGGTCACTTGGAGGAACGGATGCACACCGCTCTTACAGGCGATGGGGTGACTTGCGGACATACTACGGGGCTTGTGAAGTATTTTTTCTTGATTGGTGAGCCTTTCCTCGAGGATTCGTATCCTTTCATGAAATTCTTCTCTCGCCTCCCTCAACTCTTCTCTCAACTCTCCTCTCAACTTGTCCTCCAAATTCTTTATAAGATTTGACTCGCTCGGCTCTAGTTCTCTTCTTATTTCGGTATATGTGGAAGTCGTCAGGAATCCAGTTTTCCATGGAACAAAAACCCTTTGCCTCTTGTACGACTGTGGTGTTCCTTGTTTCCCAAGGCTATGGACGGTGCATCTTTCTCTCTGTCAGGGAAAAAGAGCCATCGCACGATTGTGTACTCAACGCCACCGCAAGATCCGGACAAGTTATTTCACTTATGAAGTCATGGACTAATTACGTAAAATTGGTAGTTCGATTTATATATTACGGCGTTGGCGGACTTCCTCGTCCGCTGGGTTTACGGGAGACGGCAGTTGCGGAGGGCGTGGCATCGACCTCGCTCTCGCTCTTAGCCGCCTCGCACGCTCATCTGTGATCGATGGAAATGGCGCGATACCCTCCTCGTCCTCCTGTGCCATTGCTCTCTCTTCCAGAGCGCAGGCGGTCGAAGTCTGTGGGGGTGAGTGTTCCTTGCTTGCAAGGCCTTGTTTGCTTCAACGTGGACGCAATTAAATGCCTCGTGGTCTTCATCCCAACAAAACGCCTCCACGTGTCCTCATCAATGAACCCATACTTGAGTATGGAACCAGATCCTTCTTGACGTAGTCTCGTAAGCGTATGCTTAAAGGTCTTCCATGCCTTTCTCGCCGCTAGCGAAGGCATACCGTCGCACTAGGGGAGCGGATTCTTCGGAATGTTGAATGATGAAAAATTTCCGTTAGCAAGGCATTGCGAGCCTCAATAGTCACCAACCTCCGGAAGATAGCGTGATCGAACCCGCTCGACCCTACTATCCCACACATACTCAAAATGCATTCGCGCTTTTTTGGCTTTCTAGGGCCCCATCATCCGGATCGATCTCGTAATGGTATATCGGTCTCATTGGCCTTTTGTTTGGTCCTCTTGCCGCTGGTCGATCCTTCTTTTGAGGCCACATCATGTCCTTGAGCGATGGATTAGAGGACTACATCTTCTTTACAAGTTAAAATAGTTTCAAAGTAACTAAAAGTGAAGAACAAATAGAATCACATTAGAGTGAATGAGTTTGTTATACTTGCATCTAAAAGAACTAGCCTAAATGGCTTGTTATTAGCCTTTTCAAAGAACTAGCCTAGATGGCTTGTTATTAGCCTTTTAAAAGAACTAGCCTAGATGGCTTGTTATTAGCCTTCTAGCAAAAGAAGCGAACTAGGAGGTTGCCGAACTTAATAAAAATTTCGGCAAAGACCTCCTAAAACTAGGACATCCACACAATGACAAGCGAGAAAATACATATGGATTCAACCATTTGACAGCTAATGAATAATTGAGCAGAAGCTCAGATCTCACATATGAACATGTACAGATATTACGAATAAAGCAATTAGCATAAAGCTCATATTGATTGTTTGAATGTTCTCGAGATGTCGGGTTGCCTTAAAGGCCCTCCTCGCCACAATGGACAAGTAATAGACTAGATTGTGACAACTTTATCTCAATAATGATTTAATACTTGACGGGTTAAGTATAAATCTACTCAATTGGTTATCTTATATGCATATTCACTAACTAAGCATATAAAGACAGGTTTGCAATAGAGCTAATCAAATATATATATATATATTTTAGATCAAAAGGTTTCCCCTGTTTTATTCCAGGACCATGTACAACCACAAAGATGTACAACCACAAAGACCATCTCACATATGAACATGTACAACCACACAGACCATCGCTCCTATCCAACCGAACAAAGACATTTTAACTAGTTCTCAGCTCGTGTTTCTAAACAACCGAGAAAACAAACATCATTTGCCGAACTCACACTAATCAAATATATATATATATGAAAGTGAAATTGATTTGCTAAGATTTGTTGTCACAATTAGTCTATTCCATCCCTAAATCATCATCAACATTAAGCCCACACGCAAGGTCCCCAAGCCGCAGACGACCGTGGCCCTTTGCAAGTCCGAGAATAATCACGAAAGTGTCCCGAAACTCACTAACTAGCGAGCAACACCGAAAAATAGAGCAAATGGCCAGCAAAGGTGCCTCCAGACGAGAAACGCCTCTAGCTCGATGGCTAGTCCCCGTAAATACTCACGGTTGAAGCCGAACGGGAGGACGCCGAGGGGAGGAGGCCGCGGCCGGGAGGACGCCGAGGGGAGGACGCCAGCCGGGAGGACGCCGAGGGGAGGACGCCGAGGCCGGGAGGACGCCGAGGGGATCGAGGACGCCGAGGCCGGGAGGACACCGAGGGCGGGAGGACGCCGAGGCCGGGACGCCGGGAGGGGAGGACGCCGAGGCCGGGGACGCCGGGAGGAGGACGCCGAGGGGAGGCCGCCATGAGGCAAAACGCCTCAAAGGTTTAGGGTTTGGCGCATGGTGAATGAGATCTCTGGCAGGGAGATATATAGAAGAAATAACATCACGCATTTGGTTCTATAATATAACGGTGCAGATGACATATCACGAGCGGTTCTATAATAGAACGATGCGTGATGTTTAGATATTACGACGGTTCTATAATAGAACCGCTCGTGATGTTGGTGACATCACAGACGGTTCTATTATAGAACCATCAGTGATGTTGGTTATCACGGACGGTTCTATAATAGAACCGCTCGTGATGTTGGTGATATCACGGACGGTTCTATAATAGAACCGTCTCGATAGTTGAGATATCCTGACGGTTAGGTAACATAACCGTGCAGGACAAATAACATCCTGCATCGTTATGTTAAAGAACCGTCGTGATATATACTTTATTCATCGACATTCACTTGTCGGTTCGATTCGATCGACTCTTATGCATGCCACTTTGTTGTATCTTCGGGAAAGTTGTCTTTAACAGAATATAGATCTCTCAGGTTGAAGTGGAGGTTCTAATCCTCAATTCAAACCCTAAAATCTGAGAGCAATCACATACAACTATTTCCATATTGCCAAAGTAGACATGATTCTGTTCTTGTCATCAATTATGTCTGAATGGCCATCTTTGAATCGTGTATTTGGAATCATATTGATATTAACGAATAAATACGTGTTTTATACTTGCATCTTTTCCATCAATCCAGATGCTTCACAAGCTACTTACAAAGATCATCACAATCATATATACATAATTCAGATGCTTCACAAGCTACTTACAAAGATCATCACAATCATATGTACAAAGCATGATGGGTCGTATCATCTTTACAATAGCATTAATGTAATATTATTACACATGAAAATTAGTAAGCATGATGACAATGCACCCTTCTCATAACTACGCCACCACATGCTTATTCTTTTGTATGAAAATTAGCCCTTCATGATGATCGACGCGTGTGTAGCTTGCTTCCTCATGTTGTTCTTCTGGGACCAGGATGTCATTTCCGATAGGTGGCAACTCATCAAATTGATTGTACTCTTCCTCATCTACTACATTCTCAACTCCGACAATTCTCCTTTTCCTCAAGAACTACGTGGCGCTTCTTGTTGGGCGGGTCGGTTACATAGAAGACTTGAACAACTTGGTTAGCGAAAGTACGAATGGTTCGCCTTGGTATCCGACACGCTCGAGGTCCACATGAGTGATGCCATTCCTGCCGACCTTCACGTCTTTGGAGGTGGACCCAACGGCACCAAATAGGGAATCTTGAAAAGCACGTAGTCGAGCTCCCATATCTCCTCTATGAACCCATAGTAGGAGCTCCTCGTCAACCAGTGGTATTATTGAATGCATCTATGCGACACCACTGATCGGTTTGTGCTCTTCATATCCCGATCTCGTGTAAAATGTGTACCCATTTAAGTCATATCCTTTCCATGTGACAACCGTAAAAGTTGGTCCTTTTGCCAACCATGTCGAGTCATCCGACGAGCTCCAAAGATAGGTCGCTCCTTCAACCATTTGTTGAATCAAGGTTATCTTGTCTCGTGATCCAAGACTCTGCCGTCTTTGGATTCTCTTGCCTTAGCCATTGCTTGTGCTCGACGATATAGGCGACACTACTGACCATGTGTTGCAAAACCGTGAAATGGGCTCGAGCATAATCAACCGAATCAGGCGTGATTGCTTTCCTTCCGATGGTCCCCATACCCTGGAGCCTCCCCTCATGGCGAGATCGAGGCACACCTATTGGTTCGACCTGGGCCATGTAATCGACGCAGAACTCGACGGCCTCTTCTGTTGCATAACCTTCGACAATGCTACCCTCCGGACGAGATCGATTCCGTACGTAAGACTTGAGAATTCCCATGTACCTCTCGAACGGGTACATGCTACGTAGGAACACTGGCCCGCATATCTTTATCTCTGTCACAAGGTGAACAATGAGATGGACCATGATATCGAAAAATGATGGAGGGAAATACATCTCAAGATTACATAGAGTCATCACCACCTCAGCTTGCAGAGCATCTAGTCCTTCGGGATCGATGACCTTCTGAGCGATTGTGTTAAAGAAATAACACAACCTAGTGATTGTCTCACGAACCTTGACCGCAAAATACTTCTAATTGCGACGAGGAGCATCGTGTCATCAAGACATGACAATCATGAGACTTCATGCCGATTAATTTCAAATCTTCCAACGAAACAAGTCTCTTCATGTTGGAGGAGTAACCGACGGAACTTTCACACCATGCAAGCATCGCACGATTCAGTTCTTCGGCCTTTGACAGAGTATAACAAGCGTGTTCCAAGTACGCACGGCCTTTATCGCCTCTCTTCGGTGCTAACTCGGGTCTTATGCCCATATCGACCAAGTCAAGCCGCATGTTGATACCATCCTTTGTTTTACCCTTAATGTTGAGTAAGAGACCAATCACGCTGTCACGCATACATTCTTCTCTCGTGCATGACATCGATGCAGTGGCGAACTTCTAGGTGCTCCCAGTAAGGTAGGTCCCAGAATATTGATCTCTTCTTCCACATGCTCTTTTCACGGTACTTGATTTACGTCCCTTTCCATACGCAACATCCAAATCCTTAACAATGTCATGAACATCTCTCCGCTCAAACGCCTTGGAGCTGGACCATTTTCGTTCCTTCCGTCGAAAAGTTGCTTCATCTTGCGATATGGGTGATTCCTCAGAAGAACCTACTGTGACGCATGTACACGGTTTTATGGGAGTGATTCACCATAAACTCTCGTATCATCTAAGCGGTGAGTGCGGGCTTTGGTTCCTTTTGTACTCACGGCCGACAAGTTAGCAAGGGCGGGGTAATCATTTATGGTGCGAACAACAAGCGATTGCAAAGTAAAGTTCTCTCGCTTGTACGCATCCCATACGTGTACCCCTAGAACCCACGGTGTTTTTAGATCTTCCACCAATGGAGCTAGGTACACATCAATATCGCTCCCGTGTTGTTTCGGTCCTTGGATAAGCACTGAGACAACATAATGTACTTCCGCTTCATACACAACCAAGGAGGAAGGTTGTAGATCTGAGATTTACGGCCAAGTGCTATGCCACGCTCATGTTACCGAAAGGATTCATTCCATCTGTACTCAATCCAAACCTTATATTTCTCGGATCCGCACCAATTCTTGAAAGCTCTGTCGATGTTTCTCCACCGGATGGAATCGGCAGGTGCCTTAGCATTCCATCATTCTTACGCTCCTCAAAGTGCCAACGCAGCAGTTTTGCCTCCTTTGGGTTCGCAAACAAACGCTTCAAACGGGAATTACAGCAGATACCATGCCACCTTAGCAGAGTACCTTTTTTCACCTCAATGCTCTCGCCATCATCATCTGAATAACTCTTACGCTTGTACCGGATCGCTGCACACCGGACATATATGCAAGTTTGTGTACTCTTTGCGTACAGATACGATCGTTTGGACATGCATGTATTCTTTCTACTTCCATTCCCAAGGGACAAAGAACACGCTTGGCTTTGTAGGTGCTTGTCGGCAACTCGTTTCCTCTCGAAGCATGTCCGCCAATAGACGTGCTACATTGTGGAAACTCTTGTCGGACCAACCGCTGCTTGCCTTCAATTTGAGTAGTTGAAGCACGGATGACAACCTTGTGTATTTCAACTTGCACCCTGCGAACAAAGGTTTCTCCGAGTCCTCCATTAAGCCACGAACTGCCCATATTCCCTGTCATCAAGGTTTCTTCGCATCGCAGTAGCATCTGATCCAAATTGTCATCGTGCAACCTGTCCTCATCGGAAGCTTCAATCGATATGATCATCCGACATATCATTGACATCGCCGATTTATATTAACACTACTTGTCGCTTCAGATATTATGCTCTTCGCCATGACCGGTCCAACATGTATAGCCCTTTTGAAACCCCTTCAATCAAGTGTGCTTCGATCATACTGAAGTTTGAAACATCTTGATTTTCGCAATCAATGCACGGACATGACATGAATTGCACCCCTTATTAAACATATCCTCCTCTGCAGCTCTTTTGAAAGTGGAGACGCCATTAAGGTACTCAAGATCAAACGGTTCTCGGCAGACATCCACTTCGATCCATCTACGCTACACATGTAACACTTAGTGTTAAATATTAAGTGCACTGGTGTAGTGCGTATGCACACATTCTTAAACTAATTATGCAATTACATACCTTAATTACATCACAAAGAAATAATTAACAAAATTCAAATTAATCTTCAATATAATAATGAAATTAGAACCCATTACTAATCTTAGATCACCAAAAGACTTGAATTGATCTATAAGCTAGATCTAAACAATCATTAAATTCTATCCTTAACAAGCTAGCTAGCTACATCATGATCGAATATTATATTATGCAAATAGAACCATTACTAGCTAACCTTATTCATCAAAAACCAACACATGGTTCTACAAGCGAGATCTAAAAAAATCATCAAATTCCTTCCTTATCAAGCTAGATGTTGAATATAATGCAATTAAAACACATTACTAACCTTAGATCACCAAAATCAAAGGAATCTAATATCACCCTTCGAAATCAATGGCTTTCTTCTAAAAATCGCATCACTTCATGGTAGCACTTAGGATAGAAACCGAAACCCTACCAACAAAGTGGATGGAACGAGGCAGGCTCTGTTTTTACGGCCTCGGAAGGTTTTATCACAGACGGTTTTATATTACAGCCGTCTGTGATGCGAGAAATATCACAGACGGTTTCTAAATATAACTGTGCAGGATGGCTACAAGATACTCATTACGAGCGGTTGTGTTATATAACCGTCAGGAAATCACTGCACGGTTTTACTTTGAAACCGCTCGTAATGAGTATTGTAGCCATCACGCACGATTATATTTTGACACCGCTCTGTGATAGAGTTACATCACGCACGGCTGTAATATAAAACCGCTCAGGATATTAGCACCGACGGTTTGAGTACATAACCGTCTGTGATATTCCATATTACAGACGGTTTTTCAAAACCGTCTGTGATCGTGCGTCTGATATAAGCCTCGCTGTAGTATATATATTCATATGCTTAATTACCCTTTGGGGTTTTTTGGAAACAATTTCGTTATAGATTTTGAGTTAAGAGGTTTTTTTTAGATAACTCAATATCTCAACTTACCATATCTTTTATTTTTATCAAAATAAATTGTTAGTCTAAGTCATCTACAACTAGAACTCTTTTGGCTATATAAGCCAACCCTCTCTATATGCAAACATGAAGCATTATCGTAGATTGTTTCCTGTAGTTTTTTCCCACAAGAGTTTTTTCACATTAAATGTTATCTCCTGTTGTACGTGCCGTGCTAACCCTAACAATAAGTAATCATAAGTACCCTATAGTTCAACGCATACTTGTGCTGAAATATAATAATCACTGAAAAGGGATTAGAGCTAGCGCAAATCATGACTAAGGTGAAACCCCAATTCACTGGATCAAATTTAGTGTTGTTACACTAGAGGCATTCTTGGGAAGGGACTTTCATAGTGAGAAATTTTACAGTACATTTTACTAGTAGTAAATGGCTCTGTCCATTGAATATCAAGGGCGTAATAGACTTTTCCTTTATAATTATAATTTGTTGTGAGCCTGCTAACCCTTTCCCAACCAATTCCCTAACGCCGTCGGCTCCGTATCGTACATGCGCCACCGCCTCCGTTTCCTAAGCATGGTGCCGCTACACCTACCCGCCGCCGCCACCAAGGAAGGAGCGTCATCGGACCACCGCAACGTGTGCGGTCCCATACCTATCCACGACAATGAGTGCGACTCCATCCACCGCGCAGGGATGCAGATGGTCAAGTCATCTTCAACAAGAGGAGGCTTGATTGAGTGTATCTAATTTGTGATTGCGTGTATCCAATTTAGAGAAAGGTTGATTGATTTTGCTATTCCATTGTAGTGCTCCAGCTTCCATTTTTTTCTTGTCGAAAGATGGTTATGCATCTTATTTGAGCATCTTGCGAGTCAATTTCAGTGCGAAGATCGTGGTGTGTAGGGTGTCAAGGTTGAAGCTGGTGATGCGTCATTGGGAATATTGGCATTTAATTTGTAGTCCATAGATTCCTAGTGCTTCCTTGAAAGAATGTGAAAGAGTTTATGCTACTTGAAAAATTGAAAATATTGCAACGGTAGGTATTTGTATTTATTTTTGTGTTGCCTCTAAGACTTCTCTTATTAGTTGTAAGCTCCAGGATGCTTGTCTGAAATTTAATCTTCCATTAGTGCCAATGCAATTGATCAATTGACCCTCCAAGTACTTGTGAATTGTATTAGTTCTTAAGTGCACTTCAAAATGTTGAGTAGCTCAGAATGTGAATAGTATCAGTTCCCAAGTGAGTGTTGTCAGGTGCTTGTGGATAGTATCAGGTATATGCCACACCGGATACACTCTTAGGTGTATCCGTATATGTTTTCATGTGCTTGTGATATACTAAGATTATTCCAGGTGCTTGTGAGTACTGAGATGGTTTCATGTTTCATAGCCATTCAAAAGTGCTGGCTGCACAAGATAGTGAGCAAAAAAAAACATGGCAATGCCATTTTCTTGCTTGCAATGGGGCATGATATTGTAGCAGTGAACTTGTATTTTGCAAGAATGTATTGATGCTTGATGCTCCAACTGATGGTTGTTTTTCTTGATTTTTTGAATTATTGATGCTTGAATGTAACTAATGCTTCATGTATAAAAACTGAATAGTAGCCGGTAATTGTTAATTGTATTGGGAATCAATGAAACCAGAGTGAATGTTGCTTGCACTTGAATAGTATCAGGTCCATGTACCTGCTTGAATGCTGCTGCTACTTACTCAAAATTGGAAACTAGAAAAGATGAAAAAGGAGAAAAAACAAGCGCTTAATGCTGCTGGCAATGCATGAAGGCATTTCATAGACATCTATGCTACCAACCTAAAACTAGTCATGCCTTCAACAATGACTAATAACTTACAAAGATGCTCAGATTGGTACCAGCAGTAGCTACAAGACCTCACAGAATCATGTAGTTGACAACCATCTCGATTTTTCATTGCTCACGTAAATGTTTAGGTAGGCATCATTGTGTGGAAGTCTTATGAAATTACATAGTATTTCAAGATCAAAAATCTATACAAGCTGGTATACAAGAGTGCTACTCATCTAAAAGTACAGTGTAGTTTGCTTCATCCCAACAAAAAAAAATCCATAACTCTCATGGACTTGTCTAAAATTAGAAAGCCCTTTGTTGGAAAAAACACACGCATATGTGGCTCTCCCTGATGCTCTCTGAAACGCAAACTCTGAAGTTTTTCGGACGATGAACAGTAACCTGACGAAAGAACTGAAGAATAGAGTTGCGAGCAGAGACAGAGTTTGTGCTGCGTCAACCATGCAGCGTTTTCTCGATCCTGTATTTATTAAGTCCCCGGATCAAGGGAATTAGTTACATGCAAACACACCTGCCTACTACGCCACTTGATCCACTTTTGTCGCATCACCCCACGACCTGGACTTCATGATTTCAGCTTCCTAAACGCACGCACACAACATGCTAAACTCCGACTTTGTCGTGACCACAATCCGGTTCAGGGCAATGCAAAATGCAAAGTGCTAAAGTTAATAAGTAAAACTAACACATGGGAATAAGTAAATAGCTAACGCAACGGGATTACTCAACATTCGCCCCCTAATCCTGTTGCGCCAATTCGATCATCCCAAGTCTGGTACGCAACTCCTGAAACCTGGTGCGCCCAAGCGGCTTCGTCAGCATATCAGCAAGTTGATCTTCAGATTGAACGTAGTCGACAGTGATCTCCTTCTTCTCAACGCATTCCCGAATGAAATGGAACCGCGTGTCGATGTGTTTGCTCCTGTCATGCAGCACTGGATTTTTACACAAAGAGATTGCTGATTTGTTATCCACTCTTAGCATAACACACTTCTTTGGTTCTCCCTGAATATCAGCAATCAAACGTGCAAGCCAAACACCTTGACATGCAGCAGTGGTTGCTGCAATGTACTCAGCTTCACATGAGGACAATGCAACCACTTTCTGTTTCTGAGATTGCCAGGTGATCACATTTTCACCAAGCGCGAAGACCACCCCTGTGGTACTCTTTCTATCATCAAGGTCTCCGGCCATGTCACTGTCAGAATATCCCACAAGTGGTGGTTGTTCCTCTTTCTTCCTCCCATACCAGCAGCCCCAGTGCAGTGTTCCTGCCACATACCTTAACACATGCTTCACGGCTGCATAATGTTCAGAGGTAGGTTTTTCCATAAACGTACTTAAATAGCCAATTGAGTAGGCTAAATCTGGCTGGGTGTTTACAAGATACCTCAAACTCCCGATTAAACTTCTGTACATTGTTGCATCTGCAGGAGGGTTGCTACTGTCTTTGCTCAACTTCAACCGTGCCTCCATTGGGACTTGACAAGGATTGCAGTCAGTCATCCCACTCTTCTCCAGAATCTTCTGCGCATAAGATGTCTGGCACAAGCTTATACCAGAAGAAGTTTGGTTCACTTGAATTCGAGATAGTAACTCAGTAAACCCAAGTCACTCATCTTGAACTTCATCTTCATCTCCTCCTTGAACTTCATGATTTCTTCCACATGAGTCCCTGTTATCACCAAGTCATCTACATATACTCCAATTATGAGATTTGATGTACCTGAGCTTCTTCTGTACAAGGCATGTTCGGATGGATTCCGCTCAAAACCAATCTCGATCAGAGTTGAATCCAGTTTGGCATACCATGCCCGTGGTGCTTGACGAAGCCCATACAGTGCCTTATGAAGCTTCAAGACTTTGTCTTCTTTGCCGGCTACTTCAAACCCTTGTGGCTGTGAGACATACACTTCTTCTAATTCTCCATTGAGAAACGCCGATTTGACGTCCATGTGATGCACCTCCCAAGCTTCATGTGCAGCCAATGCTAGCAGGAGTCGCACAGTCTCGAGCCTAGCCACCGGAGCGAAAACTTCCTCAAAGTCCACTCCTTGCTGCTGCACGTAGCCTTTGGCTACCAATCTCGCTTTATGCTTGACAATTGATCCAGATGGATCTCTCTTCAGCTTATAGACCCATTTGAGTCCAATGGCACGATGCCCTGGTGGCAACTCTGCAAGCCGCCAAGTCTTGTTTTCTTCGATCGACTGAACTTCTTCAATCATTGCGGCTCTCCAACTCTGCTGCAACTCAGCTTCTGCAAACGTCGTGGGCTCTTCTGCCGCCATCAGGCATACGCCGGAATACTGAAAATCTCGCACCGGGCTGGTAGTTTCATACAGGTTTGCCAGTGCCCTGTACCTCCTGGGTGCCTCATCAGAGGGCTGCGATGCATCTTCAGGTGGGGAGACAAACTCTACCCCGAGCCTATTTACCACTGGTGATGGTGTGACCGTTGTTGGCGTCGAGGCAGCAAAAGCACCTCCTCTGGGCGTGGAAGGCGTCCTTGGCGACAAAGATCCTCCAATGCCATCCTCTTCTGCAGCATCCTGTTCAAGGTCTGAAAGTGGATGAAAAGAATAAGTTACCGAGAAGATTTCACCCGGGTCTGCTGCTTCACTTGAACTTTCTTCCCAGTTCCATTTTCTTTCCTCTTCAAACACAACATCCCTAGTGACATGAACCCGTTCAGCAACCGGATCATATACCCTATAGGCTTTGCTTCCTTCTTCATAGCCGATAAACACCATGGGTACACTTCTGTCATCCAGCTTCTTGATGTGTGGCCTGACCACCTTGACGTGTGCCATGCACCCAAACGTGCGGAAGTAATGCACATTCGGGCGCCGTCCATACCAGGCCTCATAGGGAGTTTTCCCTTCCAGAGCTTTCGTCGGAGCCCGGTTGAGAATGTGAACAGCGGTAGCCACAGCTTCTCCCCAGAAACGCCCAGGCACCTCCATTGCCTTCAGCAAGCTTCTTGCCATCGCCACTACCGTCTGATTGCGGCGCTCAACAACGCCGTTTTGCTGTGGTGAATAGGGGGCGGTGAGTTGTCGGCCCACTCCTTGTCCGGCACAATATGCGCCAAACTCTGCCGACGTGAATTCACCCCCCCGGTCCGTTCTGAGCAGACGCAACTTATGTCCACTCTCCATTTCAGCTCTGGCTTGAAACTTCCTGATGGCTTCTGGCGCCTGATCTTTGGATGACAATAAAGCAAGCCACATATACCTGCTCATATCATCAACCAACAGCAGAAAATGCTTCTTACCACCAGGTGTATGTGGTGCGATTGGGCCACAGAGATTTCCATGAACCAGCTCCAGCGGGTCTTCAGCTCTGAATTTGGCTTCGTGCGGAAATGGAGCTGTCCGCTGCTTTGCCGCCAGACAACAATCACACAGCCGATCAACCTGATCGATGTCCGGCAAACCCCGAACCATTCGGCCTTGAGCTAACCTGCGAAGAGAGGCAAAGTTGAGATGTCCATAGCGTGCATGCCATCGCCAGGACACCTCAGTGCTATGCGTCGCCAAGCACACCGGCTGGGGCACTTGGAGATCCAGCAAATACACACGTCCCTTCGTCCTAGACACCTTCGTCACCAATCTACGGCTCGGGTCCCTGATCGACATGACACCCCCTTCTATATGAATTTGGCATCCTTTCTCATCAAGTTGACCGAGACTCACCATATTGCTACGGAGCCGTGGTATGTAGTAGGCGCCGGTGATCATACAGATCTCTCCTGTCTGGCCTTCCAATGTGATGTCTCCATAGCCGCAGATGTCCACAACTGATCCGTCACCGAAATGAACAGTTCCATGGACATTTTCATCAAGCTTGGAGAAGAACTCCTTCCTCCCGGACATGTGATTGCTTGCTCCCGTGTCCAGGTACCACCTGTCCCTGGACAGTTCATCTTGCTTGCCCAGGAAGAGCTGTGCATGTGGCTCTTCCAGGACAACCTTTCTGGCGTGAGACACCTCAAGGGCATCAGCCACCAGCAGCACGGGTTCTTCTTTTGCTTCAGTCACGTTTGCCTGCTCCCGCCGCTCTCGACGAGGTTTACGGCACTGCTTAGCAAAATGACCATAAGTATTGCAATTAAAACATTTCACCTTGGAGAAGTCCCTGGTTCTTCCAGTCATGGCCGATTCCTTCCCTTTTGGTGAGCCACCGCCCTTCGGACGGCGGTTCTGCACCCCTGCGCCATCACCAGCTCTGCTACTGCCGCTCGAACCGTCATGTTCCTTTTGCTTCAAGCGAGCTAGCCATTGCTCCTCAGTGAGAAACAATTTTCCACCAGGTGATTCCTCCTCGCCATCGCTGTGGGTGTCCAATGTGGACAGTCGACCCACTAATTCCTCCAAGGCCATAGTCTTCACATCCAACAGTTGCTCAATTGAGATGGCAACTTGCTTGTACTTCTTGGAAACAACTCGGAGAATCTTCTTGTTGACGTACTGGTCCTCGATCTCTCCTCCCATGTCGCGGATGTCAGCAACAACCGCTTGGAGCCGCATGGCGAAATCCTCCGGCGTTTCTCCCTCCTTGAATCGCATGGATTCAATTGCTGCCGAAAGGCTTGTTCCTTTGCCTCCCTTACGCGATCGACGCCGACCCGCATGGTCTTGATGGCGTCCCAGGCCTGCTTCGCCGTGTCGTGTTTCGCCAGTGCCCGCAACATCTCGCGGGGCACAGCGAGAAGGATTGCCGAGAGGGCCGCCCGATCAACACGGTACTCAGCGAGCCCGGGATCAATGGCCCCCCACAGCCCTTGCGCCTGCAGATGGACGCGCATCAAGAGCGCCCAGTCGGGATAGTTGGTCCTTGTCAACGCCGGAAGTCGCGCCCCTACGCTAACCTCCCTGGACAGCGGCACGAGCGGCATTTGGGCGCCGTCTGCGCCACCGGAGCCGCTCGCCCTGTCGTTGCTGTCGCCGCTTGCGCCGCTGCGCCTCGCCGGTGGAGTGTACCGTCCAGCTCCACCCGTCGACATCTCCACAGAGCCAGATCACACCGCTCTGATACCAAATGTTGGAAAAACACACGCGTATGTGGCTCTCCCTGACGCTCTCTGAAATGCAAACTCTGAAGTTTTTCAGACGATGAACAGTAACCTGACGAAAGAACCGAAGAACAGAGTTGCGAGCAGAGACAGAGTTTGTGCTGCGTCAACCATGCAGCGTTTTCTCGATCCTGTATTTATTAAGTCCCTGGATCAAGGGAATTAGTTACATGCAAACACACCTGCCTACTACGCCACTTGATCCACTTTTGTCGCATCACCCCACGACCTGGACTTCATGACTTCAGCTTCCTAAACGCACGCACACAACATGCTAAACTCTGACTTTGCCGTGACCACAATCCGGTTCAGGGCAACGCAAAATGCAAAGTGCTAAAGTTAAATAGTAAAACTAACACATGGGAATAAGTAAATAGCTAACGCAACGGGATTACTCAACACCCTTCAGGTGACATTGGATTAAGTATCACGATGCTTCCTGCATCATGTGGTGAGGCATTGACTACCCAAATACACTAGAACAACCTGTAGGGACTAAGATGAAGTCTTCTTGTTACCGGTACGAATCTCCGTTGAAACATAACTTCTACTTTGTACATGGTTTTAGGAGCAGCATCCGCCTCCACTCCATGGCGATTTTCATGTCTTTTCTATTCATCGTTCAAGAGCACGTAAGGTTTTGTTTTTTGGTTTTCAAATCCTGTAAGGATTTGTTTGCAATGTGGAAATTTGGTATGAAACAGTTCATACGAAAGGACAAAATGAACCAAAAATATATTAACCTTCTCTTTTTTATTGCCCCAAATAACTTACACATGAATGTACATACATGCATGTCCGAAGTGATATAATGGAAGTGGCTCTCTAATAAGTGGGGAATCTATGTACCACAATACACTACTCCATCTTTAAGAAAGGCAGGGGGAAAAAACCTCATATGAGATTTTGAATTTACATCAGAATGAAAAAATGGCTAGTTGATGACTCGTTTAGCCCAAATTCACCGTGCAAACTTTGACATGGTATACAGTATCAGCGTGCTTTGCAATGTCACTCACTGACAGGCAAGAGAATCAAATTTGAGAAGTTCAGGATGATGCAATGACAGGGACAATAACACCAAACTGGAATTTGCATTAGATAAACCCATCTTAAGATTTCCAAATGAAACCAATAATATTAGCAATTTGGAGTACTATACTCCCCATGGAAATAAAGGGCATCAAAATAATTTAATACATCCCGTGCACTCAGAAATGACCACATAGCATCATGCCATTGCCACACAAGAAAAATGAAAACACAAATCTACATGAGTGCATGTTCAAACAAGATTTATCCCGAAGCGCACATCTAAAGCACAAAACAAATTTCGGCTTGACCTTCACCAATTGGGATCTGTGTTGTGAAGGCCTGAGGTTTTCGAGCAGCTTCAATTTATCAGATCTTGGAATCCAAAAAGGACAAAAACTTCAAGCTGAAGATTGTCTTTAGGAGTATAAGCAGAAGATTATTCTACTTCCAGTCACCTCTCCTGGATGTCTAGGAGCAACTCTGCGAGGAAGCCGCACACAATCTGCAATAGATTGAAGCACGAACGATACCCAGTGTTTTCAGCTTAACTACCAAACTGATTAGATTCAAGACGAATAACTAGTTGCACATACCTTCATGGTATATATATCTCCACTTGGGGCTTCAGTAACGCCAACATCCAGGAATAACATATTTCCAAGATTTTCGATCCCTTAGTTTAGGCCCTAAAGATGGAAAAATGATGTCAGAATTCTCAATGTAAATGAACTGCATTTTAGTTGAAACTATTTGTTTTACACCCAAAACTGAGTAAGCGTGTGTGTGTGTGTATATATATATATATATATATATATATATATATATATAGGAAAAATATCTTTTACTCCCGGGAGTAGTTACTCCCACCTCTCAAATACCACCTAAACGAACTTGAAATACTCCTTTATCACTTTGGATGCACTCATACACTAATTATAAGATACTCCAATATGAGCCGCATGAAAAAACTGCAAGGGAGTCCATAATTTTTAGCGTATTTGGCATATACCTTCATATATGCGCATAAAAAGAAGTATGTCCAAAAAATACGCATACCACCTCTGAAAAAATATAAATACCACCTAACTAGTCTTATATACTCATATACTACATGTGCATACCCTCCGTTGTGCGAGATACTCCCCACATTGTAAGATACGGGATAGGGAGTAATTACTCCCGGGAGTAGAAAAGAGGTTTTCTATATATATATATATATATATATATATATATAGGAAAAATATCTTTTACTCCCGGGTGTAGTTACTCCCATCCCTGAAATACTACCTAAACGAACTTGAAATACTCCTTTATCACTTTGGGTATACTCATACACTAATTATAAGATACTCCAATGTGAGCCACATGAAAAAATTGCAAGGGAGTCCATGATTTTTAGCGTATTTTGCAAATACCTTCATATACGCACATAAAAAGGAGTATGTCCAAAAAATATACATACCACCTCTAAAAAATGTATACACCACCTATATGATCTTATATACTCGTATACTACGTGTACATACCCTCTATCACACGAGATACCCCATACGTTATGAAATACGGCATAGGGAGTAATTACTCCGAGAGTAGAAGAGGCTTCCTATATATATAAACAACCTGTAATATTTAAGGCACCTCCTTCGTTTTAAGGGTAAGAAAATCCCACAATAATCCTAAATTATATAAATTCTTATATTAATCAGAAGAAGAAGAGAAAGATTTCCACCACTTATTTTGGTGGGGCAAATGAATCATATATAACAAATACTGTGAAATCATGTGCTGAAAAATTGACTTTGTGATGAAATTGGCTTTGCAAAGTGGTTGTGCTCTTGGCATATGTAGTGCTTGTACATGTGATGTTTCATATAATTACTTGATATGCTTGTGATAGTATGGTAATGTTTTTGCTTGATGTAATGCACTCGTGTGAGCGGCTGCATGGACTGATTTTGAGTCAAGTCGTAGATTTATGCTCGTACATGTTTTCGTGTTTGTTCATGTGCAGGTGTTTCTTGAGGGCGAATGTGGTCGGTGACGGGACCGGAATTAGGTTCATAGAGGAACTGAGGTTTGAGACTAGGTTAAGGGAGAAACCGAGGTTCTAGTGGTCAAGGATATCATGCTAAATGTTCGGACAAGAGAACGGTGCACATAGAAGCGAGTGAGTCACGCGAGAGCGACAGATAGGCTATACGCATGCATGTGTGAATTTTAGGTTATATACATGTGTTGGGCCTTGTATAATTGAGCCAGATGGATATGCATGCATGTATTTAATTAGAGATAAGAAGTTAGGGTGATAAGAAGTTAGGGTTTTGAGTGGTAAAAAAAAAAAGAGGAATCCTGCGGTGGCTGAACTCTCGCTGGAGATTTTTTTTTGTACGCTTGGAATATACTTGCGGCCGGCGTGAATCTTGCATTTTTGTTTCTTGTAAAATACGCTGATCTTTGTTACTTTGGTAATCTCGTTCTTTCTTTTTCGTTCTTCATTTGCATGCCTATTCTATTTTTAGATTGATTCATTGTTTCACTATGATAGTTTTGATTTAATCTATTGAAAACCTTTCTAGGGCATCAAGTGATTGATCTAAAAAGTTTGATTGGTTAATTCCTCGTAGATCATGATTAATCTCGTAATTAGGGTTTGATCTTTTTCGTCATTATTAACTACAGTCATCTTACGAAAGTCATAACTCTAGATTCATAGATCTGATTGAGCTGATTCTTGTTGGGTTGTTTTTGAAATCGAATCTAGTTTCTATAGTTAAAATTTCACGTTAATCCAATGGTGGGATCTTCAGGAATTAATTTTTTTTAGTGAACATATATCAATTTGTTTTTGTAGAAACCGAAGCAATTTTTCATAATTTGTTTAGGGGTGTTTTGAGAATCACTAAAAAATTGGTTTTAGATTCCGTGCAATCGTTCACCCCCCCTCTGATTGCTATATTAGTGTATATCGATCCTACAAATATATTTGTATTTCAATAATTAGAAGTAGACTTGTATATCAAAGAAAGGATCTCTACCACCTATTTTGGTGGGGGCCAGATTATAGCGGTGCAGATTAATCATATATAAATACAGTTATATAACAGATACAATTGTATTTCAATAATTGAAAGTAGAGTTGTATATCAAAGGCAATTGTATATATCATAATATCTAGACACGCAGTACACGAGTAAACCTACTAGTTTATTAAAAAGTAAACTGGACAACCATACAAACTAATGAAATTGGGTGCCCCCCCCCTATCATAATGAATTGTGTACACACAAGAAATATATTTCCATTGTATTGGCAGTCACCAAATTATGGATCAATACTAAATAATAGATGTTGGCATACGTGTGGTGCTGAAATACGTTAATCAATGAAAAAGGGGCGTACGTAGTGCAAATCATGATTTACATGCAATCTGAAATTTTCAAGTATGATTTTAATGGTATGATTTTAATGGGCTGCCTTCCTAGTTCCTACTGAAAGCAAACCACCCCGCCACCCTGGCTCTCCCTCAGGGGAGCAAAATAATGCACCTTCATCTCAGAACATAAGAAAAGTTTGTTGACAAACTTGAAAATGACAAAAACAAGCCATACCAAATTTGTTTCCAAAAGACAAAATTTCAATGTATAGGCCGTTAGGTGTAGATATTTGTAGCATAGTAGGCAAGGGGAAAAAATAAAAAGAAGGAAAGCAAATTCTTCCTCAGGCCAGTAGACGAGAGCATCGCATGACATGATTTCCAAACGTACGAGTTTTCCAAACCACTTCCAAATCCCAATTGTTGGATGCGATGGACTTGAGGGGAAGAAAAAGTCGCAGCCAAACAACTCCATTTCCAAAACAGAAGCTTCATAGTTCTCATCGCGCTGCAGTGTTGGTGTTGCTTCCTTGTCAGAGACAGACAGTTCTAACTTGGACAACATAGACATGTATCTGGATCTAACTATTGATAGGGATAGCTGTGCCTTTTCTTCTTTTAGCTCTACAACCTTGAGTTTTGGTGCTTCAGGTAGAGTTGTCAGCATTGGACAGCTCTTAATATCGAACTTCTCCAGCAGAGGAAATGTTAGTTCTTCTTGGTTTGTTCCTTCCATTGCCAGCCATTTCTCCAACCTCTCCAAATCATGTAACCGGAGTTCTTTTAATGCTGGAAATGCTGTGCATGCCGTGTCACTGCATAGGCTTTGCAATTTATCCAATCTAATCAAATAAAGAACTTGAAGAAACTTCAAATGCCAAAAGTGAGGAAATTCCTCACACGCTGTACACCCAACTAGATGGAGTTCAGTCAGGTTCTGTAGCATGCTAAGATCTGTCGTCCATATCGGTAAACCAGTGCTTTTGTAAGAAACTATCCTTAGCATCAGCAGTCCATTATGAGGTCTAAGAGCATCTAGGGCCTTCTTATGAAAATCTGATGTTGGTTCCACAATGCTGTGATCACTCCATTCAAGAGATAAGTGTGTGAGTTTCTCTTTATTTCCAAGATTGGCAGCTTTTGCATGCGCTTCAGTTACATTTTCTAGACAACTTAACTCTAATTCGCCACCAAGGTTTAAGTTCCGCAATTCTCTGACAGTACTACAACCAGAGCTAGCACCCACCACAAAATATGTCAAAGTTTGCAGAGAAGTGAGCTGTCCAAGATCTGGAGGCATGCACTTTAATGATTTGCATCCATTAGTGTAGAGATGTCGGAGGCTTGTCATATACTTCATGTCCTTTGGAAGTCGACCAAGACTGTAGCAATTAGAAAGGTCCAATGTCTGTAGATTGTACAGTATGCTTATTTCTTCAGGAAGTTCTTTGATCATCTCGTTATTTTTGAGACTTAGATACCTTAGGTGTTGTAAGTGCCTTGGTCTGATTGGCAGTTCTTTCAATGGAAAGAGGTGTAGTGCCCGTAGAGAATTGTACTTCGACAAACGTGGTGCCGAACCTCGAGTATACCAGTGTGGATACAACAACGTCCGGAGACTAGGAGATTGTTTCTTCACAAAATCATCCAAATGAGTTCCAATTTCATCATGTGATGAGAATAAGTGGCGAGTAGAATTTAACCATAACTTCTTGTGATTGGACCTATCAGTTATAGTGAGACATTCTTTTCCCATAACAGACAGAGCAATGTCATGCATAAGATCGTGTATCTTGCATATGGTTCTATTATGATGTAGCTGCCCTTCTTCATACCACAATGGGGTTTGCTTCACATCTTGAAAGAATGATCTCCAAGCAAGCTCCTTAAAAATTTCTTTGCCGGCGGTTTCAAGATGGACTTCTTCCTGCAGTGGTATGAAGTCATGTGCCATCCATAATCGGATCATAGTCTCCACATCAATCTCATAATCTTTGGGAAACACAGCACAGAATGCGAAGCAGTGCTTCATGTGAGGCGGTAGGTCATCATAGCTGAGCTTGAGTATAGGTAAAATTCCAGTCTTCTCATTGCAAATACTAGCTCTGTCTAATATAGCCTGCCATTCTTGCGTGCTACTCTTGGTACTCAACTTGGAGCCAAAGGCTTTGGCAGCCAAAGGAGTGCCAGCACATCTGTCCACAATCTTATCAACAATGACATCTAGCTCCTCAATGTTTGGCTTTTGCAAACTGAATGCTCTCGTCTGGATCATTTCCTTTAGATACTCATCACCCAACTTGTCGAGATTATAGGCTTCAGTTATACCCATGGACATAACTCGAGCTACTTCTGCATCACGAGTTGTTGTGAGTACTGCACTACCCTTGGCGCCTTGCTTAAGGCAGGTCAACAGTTTTCCCCACTTATCAACATCACGATTCCATACATCATCAAACACAATCAGATACCTCTTTCCACTTACTTCTTTCTGGAGTTTCTGCAATGCTTGTTCATGGTATTTCTCATTGGTATTGCATATGTTATTTGCAATATTACCAACGTCAAAATCATCTGAGACACAACACCACCTCTGTAGCTCGAAATACTTCTTGATTTCAGGGTCTTCGTAAATGAGCTGCGCAAAGGTGGTCTTGCCCAGCCCACCCATCCCAACAATAGGGAGCACCATGAGATCCCTGTTGCTAGCTTGATCAAGCAACATCTTCATGATCTTTTTCTTCTCTTCTTCTCTGGATCTGCTAACGATATCCTTCTCAGAGTCAGCCAATATGGAATCCGTCTGCCGCCACTGCTTGGATGGTGGTGCTTGCTGCCGGTGTGTGAAACCAAAGGCATTCATCTCTGTGACAAGGACCTCAATTCTCTGCACAATTCCGCTCAGCTTCTTGCCCATCCTGTAACGGAACATAATGGGGTTATGAGCAGGGAACAGGCTTACAATATCCATGCCAAGCTTGCTGTAGTGTCCCTTGTTCTTGGCTTCACGCCGAAGAGCCTCGTGCTTGAACTCGTCAAAGACATCAATCGCCTCGTAGGCCACTGTCTTGAGGTCGTCGAGCCAAGCACTCACGCCGGGTCGGTAAGCTCCCTTCTCCTCTGCATCCTCGATGACGTCCAGGATGGCAGGCAGCTTGCGCTGCAGGATCTTGCGCTGCTTCTCCATGCCGTCCATCACCTTGTACATGTCCAGAAGGTAGCTGGATGCTTTGTCCCTCACCATGGAGACCAGCGGCCCGATCACCAACTCAGCCATTGTTGCTCTCACAACTCACTACACTACACGCACTCAACACAGGGAAACACAGCTAGTTGCTATGGACAGAGTGGAGGACCCACTAAGGTTTTGTTTAGTTCTAAGGAGGACCCTGTCATCTCGTGATGGATTATTCTATCTTAGGATGATGTGATCTCTTACCAAACCTTCACTTGGTAGAAAGATGCTCCATTTGCAATTAACAAAACCTCCACTTGAAGTAAACTGTGGCCATCTCAAGTGAAGAAACCTCCTTTCAAGACGCGTTTGGAGTAAATATAACGTAATAACAATTGTGGCCATCTCCAGGCGCTGCGACGTGGTTGGTAGAGTCCTAAACGGATGGGTAGAGTGTAGAAGAAGAATGAACTGGGAGAGTGCTTTTGACGAATGGGTGAAGGAGTTTCTCCTGTAATTTCGAGTCCTGTTTTATCATTAGGTATGAGCTTAATTCTTCTCACAATAAACTGTTAATATGAGATAACTAGTTAAGGATGCAACGAACGCAAACCGATTGAGGAATCTGTTTGAGGTCCGGTCAACATGATGCCTGCCTTATGCCCTTATCCCTTGCAACAGAGAACTCAATCAATGAGTCTAACGCGAATTATTGTAAGCTTGACGGGGCATGACGGGGACAGAGGAACGGGAGGAGAGGATGGGCAACAAGGAAAGGGGGTATAGAATAAGAGATCTATTATATATTAAAAGTTTATGAGAGTTGCTAAGAAAAAAAAAGAAATTGACTAGAAATTTTCATAAAAAAGCAAAACATCTAGCCCTTATTTACATCTGCCATCGGATCTTCAAGAAATAGACTAGAAATTCTCATAAAAGAGCAAAATATATGGCCTTTAATCTAGTGTGTTGTAAAACATCATCGATCGCCCGCAATCAATCACACAATTTGTAGACACAACCACGGGAGCAAGAACAATAGACACACAATGTACAGGTGGAATTCTCTGTCGCTTTATTGATTCATCGTTTACAATGGGAAGCACTCTGATATATATAGTAGTCCGAGAGAAGTGTTCGGATTCGTCCACACCATAAAGAGATAGAGTCCTAAACGGATACGGTTTAGAGTCCTTATCTCATAACATAGTGGACCCTAATTAAAAATGCATCATATTGACCATTAGATGCTATTGAGTAGAGATACATATTACTTTGTAGTATAAAATCAAAAATAAATGACAAAACTTACATAGGGGCTGATCGAGACATCTGGATCTCATGTGTGATTAAGCCTAATTATAATTTTGATTAGTAAATCATAACCAACAAATCAGCACATAAACTCTGACATTATATTGGACGCACCTTGGTCTTATATAGGCATACACACCAATGTGACTCAATGCATGCAATTAAAGAAAATACAAATGACCTCATGTTGGTTCAGCCATAGCACAAAAGTCATGCACCCCCAAAAACTAATTTGCATTTGATTTGGTTTTTCTAAGAACTCCCTAAAACTAGATCGGTTTTGTCGAGAAACAAATAAATCAAGATATTTACTGAACATAGACATATCCCCTGAACGCCATGGTGTCTACTCTCCATCCAAGTGCTCCTAAGGAAAGAAAAGAACAGGAAACTAATAACAACATTGTACGAGCTCGATTTCCCTTCGAATCCTTTTCCTTGCGCAGCCAGAACAAAACAGAAATCGCTGCTTCTTTCTCGGCGTGGAAAAATGCGCCTTTTGATCTCCCAATCTAACTCCCACAAAATTAGGAATCCTCATATTTGTTTTTTTTATCTCTTAATTTGTTTACGATAAATTCAACACCAAGTGTGGCATCGACCTAATCAAAGGAAACAATTGATACGGTAATAATGTTATGGGCTTCATTAGAAGGCATTATGCACATCCTATACTATGTCACGTGGTTAAGACCGGTCCTATGATGCTTCAATGGCATATCATGTAGAGTTGTTAAGAAAAAGAAAGAAATATACTATAAATTCTCATAAAAAAGCAAAACATATAGCTCTTAATTTGGTAAATCTTAACTAAGTTGAACTATAATAGCCATTAGATTGGATGTTACTATTTCAAAAAACATCTACCGTCTATCTAGCGGATCTGAGCTATAACTACTTAGATTAAAAGAAAGAGTCTACGCTAAGTACAAAAAAAATTGACACAATTTTGAAACAAAAATAAAAAGAAATTAGCCAATTGATTTTCATGTGAACTCCAGATTAAAACACATACATTACTAAAATTTGGAATAAAAATTAGCTAAAAATTATCAATTGGATTAGTATTACCAATTAAAACCCAAAACAAATATTCCAAACTAAATAAAAATAAAAATAAAACCAATGGCTTCGATTATAAAAAGAGCCCATATCTGTGAACAATAAAAATAACATAAATTCAGAATAAAACATAAATGAAAATCAACCATTTAACTTTCATATGAAGTCCAAATTAAACATGTACATAGCTAAAATACATAATATAAATTATATAAAATTAGTAGTTGGATTTGTATATGATTTCTACAAGACAACCGATATGCAAAATTAAATAAAAAATAACAAATGAAAATTAACATAAATTTGGAATAAAAAACAAAATAAAATTAGCCATTTGATTTTCATACTAACTCTAAATCAAAACTTGAAATTCAATACTAAATGAAAAATATAAATTTTCATTTTATTTAGAATTAAAATTCCAGAATATGCTACTTTAAGTGGGGAAATAAAATAAGGTAAGGAATTTGATTTGTATATACATAAATTATTAACTATTATGTAATAAAAGTTAATGACTTGTTTTTTATAGTCGCTAAGAAAATATAGAATATACTAAAAATTCTAAAAAAATATCCTAACTCTTTATTTGGTAGATCTTCATGGAACGAAGAGATTAAGAGGGTGATACATCGATAGTTGTTCACTCGGCTATACCGGTATAAGCAATATGATATGCAATAAAAGAAGTACCGAAAGAAAGAGACAAGCATTGTAATAGTGAAATTAAGAGATGATGATATAAACAGAAAATATTATGTTATGCTATGTTTAATATTTTACTATACAAGTATTCAGAGAAGAAAGTTTTAGTCATATGTGATAAGTTCCAAGAAATAGAGTGGATATATTCTCTCCTATAATATACAATATCAAAATATCACAAATTGTGTTTTGCATTGATCTATTTTGAAATAAAAAATCATGTATATATTATCAAGTTATTTAAACATACTTTATATATGATGCACGCGCAAATGCGCGAGCCATCTTGGTAATTATTCTAAAAGGTATAAATAGTCTTGTCGAAAAATTTATACTTAAACCATAATTTTAATCTAGGCAGTTTGTTTTGCATCTGACGGCTGAGATTAGAGGAGAGTCACGGTACTGTAGCTCTATGACAGAGGATCTCAAGCCCCTCGCTCCTTGCCCCCCGGGGTAATTTTGGTACATATAAGGCTCCATTTTTTCTTCACATGGAGATAGACTGAAAAAGCTAAATCGGTAGAAAAGTCTATACATTTAAGTATTAAAATTTGATCAAATGTTAGTGCTGCTAACGGCTCACCGTCACAGCACTCACGAGCCTTAACCGAGATTAACTAAAAGTTACCATCATTAGCACTAATTAGGCCAGCCTTCGTGCAGAGCACAGTGCAAGCTCTCAAGAATCGGAGAGAGTGGTCACGGTGAAGCATACCACGGCCCCCCAAATCTTAATTATCGCTTCTTTCCGCCGCAAGTACTTTCTTATGTGAACTGCTTTGGCCGGTCACTCTATTTGTGTAATGCTTCACTACTACGTAACCGACCTTTCCTACCGCCCATCAAGATCGTTGAGTGCAACCGGACCGATATTTAGATCGATCCGGTTCAACTCCACAGTGCGCTGGAGTGATTAGTACCGTTGAAGACACGAACCGGCATCGATGAGATAACATCAAGACGGTTGGTTTCACTAACCGTACTATTTAGCACTCACTAAATAGTACCGGTTCGTGACACCAACCGCATCGATGTTATATCATCGCATCGTTCGTGGTCTTCAACCCAGATCGAGACCCAATTAAACTTCTTCCTCCTCCCGCTCTCCGCTGCACCCGGATCATTCCAAATCATGAAAAGAACAAAGGAGCTTCACCAAGAGCTTGAAAGGAGGAGGTGCTGCCCAAAATTTCAAAATTTTGGTCATTTTACTCACAACCAAGGTAGCTAAGGTTAGTAATATCATTCCTCACTTCATTTGGTGTTAAATGGAGCCTTTTTTTGCTTGAATTATGAAGAAAATTTGATCTTTTCCCATGATTGATCAAAGATTATGAATGTAGAGGGAGGTGCTGCCCAAATTTCAAAATTTTGGTCATTTTACTCGCAACCAAGGTAACTAAGGTTAGTAACATCATTCCTCACATCATTTGGTGTTAAATGGAGCCACTTTTTTGCTTGAATTATGAAAAAATTTGATCTTTTCCCATGATTGATGAAAGATTAATATGAATGTAGAGATCTAGCTTGATCTTTTCAAATAGGATACAAAAACTTGTTGTGTAAGCTTAGAATTTGCTTGGATTATAATGTAGCTCGCCTTTAATGTGTGGATCTAGCTTAAATTTAGGTTTTAGTTCCATCGATCGATGAAGGATGAGGTTTGGTTGCACGTAGTCTGGGGAGAATGGTGCATGGAAATCATGGAGTTTGGGATCTTCAAATGGCAATGGTTATGTGGAAAAGAAGAAATTTAAATTCATTTGCTAATTAAAATAATATCGTAAATATGAATGGCTTTATAGAAAATATAAAATGAGTTCAATATTTGAGAAAAGTTTTCAAAAATACTTTGGAATATTTTAAACTTAGAAAATTACTTCTAGTATAATTTTGGTTTTAATTTCCATCAAGAAATTATTTTTGAAAACATCATTAATTAAGTGCTAGAGATTTAGAAAAAATAAAAATAAATGATTGAATAATAATTTAGAAATTTTAAGGTGTTACAATTTCAACAGAATTTGCAAACAAAGTCATCATGAATTTTGTTCGTAATTTTGAATCCGCACTGACGACCAATTCTTTTTGTAGGTTGCAAAAACTTGTTGTGTGGGTTTATATTTTGCTTGGATTATTATTTAGCTCGGATTGAAGGTGTGGATCTAGCTAATATTTAGGTTTTGGTTCAACAATTCATTATCGGAAAATGAGGTAATGCTTATCTTGATGTAACATAATGTAGATGGACCGCGATGGATGTACATGGATCGACGCTCCCCTGAGTTCTTGCAGGTTTGCAAGATTTTCTTCGTATGGCCGATGCACACACGACGTCGGGCTACATATGCTGTCCATGCATAGATCGCAAGAATGAGAAGGAGTGGCCAAAATCCAGCCACCTTCACTTTCATTTGCTCACAAGAGGTTTCATGTCAAACTATACCGCTGGACCAAGCACGGTGAAGAAAGAGATTATACAGAAGACGGTGAAGAAGAAGAGGCGCACAACAATATCCCTGGACGCGGTCAACATGGTTCTTTCAAGATACATTGGGGAGTGTGGTGATGATGACCTAGACCAGATGTCTGCGTGATGGAGAGGAGAATACATCGATGAAAGACATTACGAAAAGTTCCAAATACTTATGGAGGACCACGGAACACCGTTGTACCCAAACTGTCGACAGGCCATAAAAAGTTGCGTACCACACTAGAACTGATGCAATGGAAGGCGACCAATGGATTGTCCGATAAGGGATTCGACGAGTTGTTATGCCTCATAAAGAAGTTACTTCCAGAGGGGAACACACTGCCCAAAACTACGTACGATGCCAAACAAGTTGTCTGCCCTTTGGGGTTGGAGGTACAGAAGATACATGCATGCCGTAATGATTGTATCCTTTATCGCAATGAGTATGAGGATTCTAAGCTTGTCCGTGTGCAAAACTCATGGTATAAGACCAGCGTGATGACCTGTGAGGTAGAGGGCGCAAGAAGAAGAAGAGACCTCCGCTAAGGTGGTGTGGTATTTCAGAATCCCCTGTTGAAGCGCTTATTTATAACAAAGCGCATGCCCAGATGATGCGCTGGCACAAGGAAGACCGTAAGGACGACGGAAGGCTAAGGCACGTTGCTGATGGCTCCCAGTGGAGGAAAGTCGATAGAACATACCCGGACTTTGCTGAGGATGCAAGGAACATAAGGTTTGGGTTGAGTACGGATGGGATGAACCTGTCGGCGATATGAGCAGCGAGCCAAAGACTTGGCCCGTGACTCTATGTATCTACAACCTTCCTCCTTGGTCGTGTATGAAGCGGAAGTACATTATGATGCCATTGCTTATCCAAGGCCCGGCAACCTGGAAACGACATTGATGTGTACCTCAAACCGTTGGTTGAAGATCTGTTAACACTGTGGAACGATGGTGTACGTGTATGGGATGAGTACAAAAGAGAGCACTTCACTTTACGTGCATTGCTATTCGTAACCATCAACGACTGGCCTGCACTTGGTAATCTATCGGCCTATCTATCAAAGGATATAAAGCCCGCATTCACCGCTAGAGGATACGGACAGCAAGTACCTAAAAACTCTCGAAAGGTTGTGTACATGGGCCACCGTAGGTTCCTCCATATGAAGGACCCGTTCATGAGGAAGGGTGAGAATTTTGATGGGACAAGAGAAACGAAGAAGCCCATGCATCGCAAAGGGGACGCTTGTATTTTCTTTGGTAAAGGATCTGAAAGTAGTATTTGGAAAAGGTCTCGTAGCAAACCCGTCTCCTACGAACAAGGTCACACGAAGGCCATTTGGAAGAAGAAGTCAATATTTTGGGACTTACTCATCGAAAGACTTAGAGGTCCGCCACTCATCGGACTTCATGCATATCACGAAGAATGTCTGCGTGAACTCGCTAGGTTTCCTAGATATGTACGTAAGTCAAAAGATACACTTCAAGCACGAAAGGACCTACAGCTATTGGGACTCAGGAACGACCTACATCCGGAAAAGAGAGAGAAAGGACAACATTACCTCCACCCCGCGAGCTACACTCTGAGCAAGGAAGAGAAAAAAACATGATTAAGTTCTTGAACAGTGTGAAGGTCCCTTGTGGATACTCCTCGAACATAAGGAGACTCATAAACATGAAAGAGAATAAAATCGTACACATAAAATCCCATGATTGTCATGTGTTGATGACACACTTGTTCCCAAGGCGGTGCGAGGTATTCGCCAGATTGGGTACGAGGGACAATCATAAAGTCGTGTTCGTTCTTCAACGCGGTGTCGCAGAAGGTCATCGAGCCAATAAGTTATCTAGTCTGCATGATGACATGGTCAATGATCCCGTTAGCCTTGAGATGATCTTCCTCCATCCTTCTTTGATATTATGGTCCATCTCATGGTCCACATTGTTAAAGAGATAGAAATTCTCGACTGTGTTCCTCCACAATATGTTCCCTTTCGAGAGGTACATGGGTATCCTAAAGAAGTATGTTCAGAATCGGTCTCGCCTGTATATTGCATTGCGCAGGTGTCAAAGACAGAGGAGGTGATCGAAGTTTTGTGTTAGTTACATGGATGATCTGAATCCGATTGGCCTCAGATCACGCCATGAGGGAGGCTACGGGAAAAGGGACTTTAGGGAGAAAAGAATCCTATAGCGATTTATCTATTTGCATTTAAACAAGCACATTTCACGGTATTGAAACAAGCAATCAGAGTGGCTCAGATATCTATGATCACGAGATGAGTCTACGCTACCAATACCTAGAGAAGTCGATAAGTGGATCGCAGGGAGCAAATGGATCATTTCGCAGCTTGGTTACAAAAGCAATTGTTGGGCAAGCGCATGCACGATGAACAATTGAAACTCTTGGCTCGAGGACCGCCCACAACAATCATATCATTTCAAGGGTATGAGATAAATGGGTACACATTTTACACGACAACCCGTGATAACAAGAGCACCAACCAAAACAAGGGCGTCCAGATAGATGCCTTGGACAAAATGGAAAGATGGACACCTACTATGGTTTCATAGAGGAGATCTGGGAGCGGAGTTTGGGCCATTAAAAGTCCCTCTGCTTTTGGTGCCAATGGGTCAAACCGACACCGTGGATATCGATAAGTACGGTATGACAACTGTGGACCTCAAGCAAGTGGCCTATAGGGACGAACCGTTCGTGCTCGCTAATGATGTGACACAGTATTCTATGTGATGGACATGGACAAGAAACCTAAAAAGGTATGAGAAGACTAGCAAGAGCGATCAACCAAGGCGCCACGTGGTTCTTCCGTAAAAGAAGGATTGTCGGAGTTGAGGGCGCCACGGACGAAGAAGAGTATAATCGCCTCGACGAGCTGCCTCCTTTCACGGTGGACGAGACATTAGTGTCTTGAATGATACAGAGGAATCTCCCACGACGCCGCGATCATAATGAAGGATCACTTGTAAAAGCAAAGTATGTTAGCAAATAAGGATTGCTTTTGGTGTATTAGACTACTAACATACTAGTTTCTCATTCCTCTAGTGGTTTTCTCAGATTTTCTGCTCAAATTGTACTAATATTTGACTAACAATATTGTTCAAAGTCCTCTGTACTAATATAACAAGGTGACAGCTTGCAATGGAATTATAAGAGTGCAAATATTACTTTATTTCTTACAATTTTCTATAATGTTAATTTATATTACATGGTTGGAAAAAATATTGTAAAGAATAACTTTAAACAAGACATATTTAAAAATTATTTAATGAAACAAGATTTAAACAAGAGATTCAAAAAAGAAATCTTAAAAAAAGGCTAAATGAATCTAAAATTGTAAAAGCATTTTTAAAAATTATTTAATGAAATAATAGTTAAACAGAACATTTAAAAAAAGAAATCTTACAAAAAGACTAAATGAATCTAAAGTGGTAAAAACATTTTTAAAATTATTTAATGAAACAATAGTTAAACAAGAGATTCAAAAAAGAAATCTTAAAAAAACTAAATGAATCTAAAGTGGTAAAAGCATTTTTAAAAATTATTTCATGAAACAAAGAGTTAAACAACAAATAAAAGAAAAAGAAATAAAAGAAGAGCTAGGGGGCACGAGCGGGGCTCGAACCCGAGACCTCACGGTCGGGAGAGCCCGCGAACTCAAGCGCCACGCGCTAGCCAAGGGGAGGAAGAATTCTTGTCGATTAGTATGGGCGCTAAATTGTTTTGAGTCTTTAACATCACCCCGGTTGGTGTTTTCAACCGACCGATAGTGCCTAGGGCTCCTCCTCAAGCTGAAGTGACCCATCATCCCGGTTGGTGTATTCAACCGACCGATGTCTCACATCAGCACAATCATGAACTGGTCAAGATATTGGCTTAGCATGGTAGTGGAACCGACAATCATGAACGGATCGACAGTTACCTCGCCGCCTCATCGTGCTCTTGCAACCTCATTGGCCTCGGTGGCGGGTGCAGTTCCGCCGCCTCATGACCATCACTTCCGCAATAAAACTTAACATAAATGCTTCTTCGTCCATCGCCGCTTAGGCTAGAAGAAGCACTGAAAATTAACGAAAATAGATTTCATTTCATGTAAAGTCGATGGTACTACTCTAAAACGCGTGGAAGACGATAGAGAGAGGATGGTGGCGACACCAAGATGTTCCTAATGTAAATCGGTCAAATACTATACGATGGTAATTTTGCTAGAGTTGAGAGGAAATCAAGTGATTGATGTTGTGACCTCATACATTAGAAAAATGATATTTATACATTAGAAAAAATTCATATGATACATATACATCTCAAAATGAAAAAATAAAATGAAAAAATTCATATATTCTTAAGAATATATTTGCTTAACAAAAAATAATGAATCATTCTTATTCACACTAAGTTGATTATTATATCGAGAAGTTAAAAAGAGAAAATTAGGACAAGTTTAAGATCTTTAAACTTGTCGTAATTTTCTTTTTGTAACTCTCAGATATAATGAATCTGAACTTAGAATAATTCACATGATACATATTCATTTGACATGATACATATACATTTCAAACTTCACATATACATAGAAATATCACACATACATAGAAATCTCACACATACATATAAATCTCACACATACATAGAAATCTCACAACTAGCATAGTGCTCAAGTTGTCAATTTTGTATTGTTCTCAGATAACTGGAATAATTCACATGATACATATTCATTTGACATGATACATATACATTTCAAACTTCACATATACATAGAAATCTCACACATACATACAAATCTCACATATACATATAACTAGCATAGTGCTCAAGTTGTCAATTTTGTATTGTTCTCGAGATAACGGGTTGCCTTAAAGACCGTCCCGCCAAGAGGGACAAAGATCATTGACCAATTTGTGACAACATTACTTTAGTGAAAATGAAACAACTTTTCCAAAGACTTGACAACTTAGAATAATTCACATGATACATATTCATTTCACATATACATAGAAATCTCACACATACATAGAAATCTCACACATACATAAAAATCAAGTTCGAATATGAATATAGATATGAAGAAACTGATTATCGAAATGTTCTACCTTCGAACCAAAGAAAAGACTACAAATCAGCAAGACATAATTAACTAAACAAATCTGGGAGCATGGTGAGAATGGAATGTGAAGGAACCGAAAAAGATCATGGTGAGAATGTGAATTCTCTAGTCAGATAAAGGTTGATGATAAGAATTAGCTAAACAAATGGGAGCATCTACATGATCAATACTAGATTCTTTCACACATGCCCAACTACAAGACATAATTAATCGCAGCACGGAGGAGAATTTTTTAATGATATATAAAAAGCTACTCTCCTATTTTATTAGATCAAAGATTGTGTATAAAGCTAAGAACCATAAGACCAGGATCACTATGGGTTCCAACCATTGTATAAGTTTTAATGATATATAAAAAGCTACTGCTCCTCCGCATGCTGTTCCTCCGCCTTCGCCAACCCTAGGGTTTGTGCCCTCCTCATTGGTGCCCGAGTGATTGGTTTTGGTATGTTGTTGCGCGTTTGAGATGTCGTGGTTGGGGACCTTGCAAGAGTGGGATTATTGTTCGATGAAGATTGGGTCAGATTGAGACCATTTGTGACAACAACAATTTTCCAAGATTTGACATTTAGTTGTTAGATCAATTGTGTCTGTGTGCCGATGATCTAGTACTTGACATTTAGGGAGGTATTGCTCAAGGATGATCTAGGGTTTATATGAGTAGAACATTTATGCTGTGATATGTGCTTCACAATGTTAAGTTTCGGCTGAGTAGTCTGTTGGATGGTGGAATGTGATCGTGGCGCCTGGGCGTTATCCTTTTTGCCTGTCTTCGGATATCTGTGGAGCAAATTTTTTGGAAGTGTGTTGTTTTGTTAAGCTTGTGGCTGTAGTGAACTTTTTCTTTTCTGTGATGGCAAAGGAGTTTTGTCGGCAATTGTAACTGGGTGATGCTTGTGAAGTATTAGTGTGTGGTGTTGTGCTGCCAGGTAGTGTGATTTAGAGCTTTTGTGAGTCAATATGCCTGGTTCAGCGTTTTGTCGATGTCTGTTAAGTGAACTGGAGTGGACAGAACTGTTCTCACCTTGGTTTCAGTTAATTGAAACTGGGGCACCTAGTTTTCAGTAATCAGTTTCTTCATATCTATATTCAGCTAGTAGGATGTTTAATATGTCAGATGTTTAACATAATATGCTTGGTGATTGATGTTCTATGTCAGATGGTATATCTGCCAATACCTTTTCAACTTTGATCTAATAAAATAGGGAGAGTAGCTTTTTTATATATCATTAAAACTTATACAATGGTTGGAACCCATAGTGATCCTGGTCTTATGGTTCTTAGCTTTCGCACAATCTTTGATCTAATAAAATAGGGAGAGTAGCTTTTTTATATATCATTAAAAAAATTCTCCCTCTGTGCTGCAGTTAATTATGTCTTGTAGTTGGGCATGTGTGAAAGAATCTAGTGACTGATCATGTAGATGCTCCCAGATTTGTTTAGCTAATTCTTATCATCAACCTTTATACAGCTAGAGAATTCACATTCTCACCATGATCTTTTTTTTCGGTTCCTTCACATTCCATTCTCACCATGCTCCCAGATTTGTTTAGTTAATTATGTCTTGCTGATTTGTAGTCTTTTGCTGGTTCAGAAGGTAGAACATTTCAGTAATCAGTTTCTTCATATCTATATTCATATTCTGAACTTGATTTTTATGTATGTGTGAGATTTCTATGTATGTGTGAGATTTCTATGTATATGTGAAATGAATATGTATCATGTGAATTATTCTAAGTTGTCAAGTGCTGGAAAAGTTGTTTCATTTTCACTAAAGTAATGTTGTCACAAATTGGTCAATGATCTTTGTCCCTACTGACGAGGACGGTCTTTAAGGCAACCCGTTATCTGAGAACAATACAAAATTGACAACTTGAGCACTATGCTAGTTATATGTATATGTGAGATTTGTATGTATGTGTGAGATTTCTATGTATATGTGAAGTTTGAAATGTATATGTATCATGTCAAATGAATATGTATCATGTGAATTATTCCCCGTTATCTGAGAACAATACAAAATTGACAACTTGAGCACTATGCTAGTTGTGAGATTTCTATGTATGTGTGAGATTTATATGTATGTGTGAGATTTCTATGTATGTGTGATATTTCTATGTATATGTGAAGTTTGAAATGTATATGTATCATGTCAAATGAATATGTATCATGTGAATTATTCTAAGTTCAGATTCATTATATACCGAGAGTTACAAAAAAGAGAAAATTCTGACAAGTTTAAAGATCTTAAACTTGTCCTAATTTTCTTTTTGTAACTTTCTCAGATATAATGAATCAACTTAGTGTGAATAAGAATGATTCATTATTTTTGTTACAAATATATTCTTAAGAATATATGAATTTTTTCATTTTATTTTTTCATTTTGAGATGTATATGTATCATATGAATTTTTTCTAATGTATAAATATCATTTTTCTAATGTATGAGGTCACAACATCAATCACTTGATTTCCTCTCAACTCTAGCAAAATTACCATCGTATAGTATTTGACCGATTTACATTAGGAACATCTTCTGCCGCCACCCATCCTCTCTCTATCGCCTTCCACGCTGCTTTAGAGTAGTACCATCACTTTACATGAAATGAAATCTATTTTCGTTAATTTTCAGTGCTTCTTCTAGCCTAAGAAACGCATTTATGGACGAAGAAGCATTTATGTTAAGTTTTATTATGGAAGTGATGGTCATGAGATTTATGAGCCTGCACCCGCCATCGAGGCCAATGAGGTTGCAGAGCACGATGAGGTCGGCGAGGTAACAATCACCACGCTCATGATTGTCGGCCCACTACCATGCTAAGCCAATATCTTGACCTGCTCATGATTGTACCAAGGTCTCTTGTGGAGGAGGTCCGCCAGGTACGAGGACCTTGACCTCGAAATTCTCGGAGGTGACGGGACTACGGCTAGGAGAGGCAGACACAATTTCATCCTATGGCGTAACGGTACATAATTTTTCGAGAAAACATGGACTTGTCCTCTCCGCTGAAGAAGCCCGAGAAGAAACCCGCCTCCTCCCAAGAACCTGTCGACTCCTACACCACCTCCTCGCGATATAAGCCCGACAAGAAGCCCGCCTCCTACACCATCTCCTCGCACATATAAGCCTCGAAGAAGCTCGCTCCTCCCAAGAAGGCGCCACTCCTACACCACCTCCCGCGCACATAAGCGCCACAAGAACCCCGTCTCCTCCCAAGAAGGCGCCACCAAGGTAATGAAGCCAGCCGCCAAGAGCTCCCAAGAAGACGGGTCCTCCACCCAATCCAAGAAGTCGGCTGAACTTCCAAGCGGCCGATGATATGAACGATGAGGAGATCAAGAAGGTGGTAAAAGGAGAGGTAACTAAATTTCTTAAACCCAAGTCACCAGAGAAGAAGGTTCAACTCGCACGTAAGAATTTTATAAAGGCTTAATGACTATTAAAAATTTGAAGGATAAAAAGAAATGCCTCGCCAATCAAACTACGAAGCACATTGAGTAAGGAATGCCCCAAGAAGAAAATGTCACCGAGGGAAGAGTAAGGAGATGCAAAAATTCTTCAAGAAACCGGCCTTACCGCAAATCAAATATTAGGCACGGAAAAGATTGAGGTTGCCCAAGTAAAATGGTTATTTAAAATGGGTGGGTCATTGGTCGCATGAGGAGCTGCCCCACTAACGACAAAGATGCGTAATTTCATGAATGGTACTTGGACGCAACCAAGCATGGTCTAGAGATGTTCGCCGTCAAGTTTAAGCAACAAGATTTTTTTCAGGTGAAGGTCAATTTGTTGTCGATCGACTACATGTATTATCTATACCGACATGACGCCTCGGCGTGAGCTTGATGGGTTGTCGGACTCGTAAGTGTCTTAATTATTTACAAAAACTATCGCACTTCCTTGTACTATACTAACTTGCAAGCCTAACTAATTTCTTATGTAGCATGGAGATACAAAGATGCCGAAGGATCGTATTTTCGACATAGGCTTCATGGACCCAGAGTTATCAACGAGACAACCGTTAGAGACCACCCAAGCGAAACAGAGACTAACGATTCAATGCGCTAATGGGTCAAAGATATAAGTCAAAGATATATCTGGCCTACTCATTTGAGTACGTGTTTTCGCACCACCCCATTCTACTCCTTTTTCATAACACGATGTTAGAACTAATTAGTTATCTATGTTGACACATCTATGTATAGTTTTCATGGATTCTTCTTATGATCGAGCTAGATCGTAGCTCGATCACAATTATGGACTCGCAAAGGAGACCAGTTGAAAAGTATCAAAACTTTATCGACATGCTCAATCGGGTATTAATTCTTGTTCCTTTTATTATCGTATTAGCTCTATTTCCTTCAATTTGAAACAAATTCTAATCATGTACAATTCAGAATCACATGTGTAGTGCATTCACACGGTTCCGTGCTAAAAACGTGGGTGTATTCAAGGAGAAATTTGACATTACAATTGCCTCTCGTAATGATATCATAATGCTAGCTTTTTAGTTAGTTAACTTAATTTCCTTGCATCCATTTCACGCTTTCAACTTTTTCCACTGCAGATCTTGACTCACCACGGGTAACAATTTATGCGGCTACTATGTATGCGAAGTTTATGCACACCAAACCGAGCCGCCGATCGCGTGCTAAAAGGCAACAAGGGGTGAGTAAATATAATTACTAGCTTTAATGATGTATAGGTACTCCTTATATCTTGTACAAGTTCAAGTATTGATTAGTTAATGACTTAACGATAGGTGCCTCAACATTTGGCGAACAAGGTTCGAACTCTCGCCGAACGAGTGAGAGCAATCCAAGAACAACTCATCGGCTTTATTTACGATGAGGTCAGAATCCAAAAGGCGAGTTTCACGAACCAATGTTTAATAGGTTCTGCCTTCGATAAGACCAAGTGAACTGCGTCGGGTTTACATCTACGGCTAGCAAGAGCGATGCGCGTAAAAGATCCCGATGAATGTAAGGAAAAAAATACTAAAGTTGTAATTAAAGTTGTGTACATATATATTGATACATTAGACGATGAGCGTAAGAACAAATATGTGTACATATTTTAATACATTAGATGTAATTAAATTTGTTAATGAATGTTCAGTGATTTAATTATCGTGCAAAGTGCATGATTGATTATCTATGCTTTTAATTAGTTGTGATTTAACACACACACATATATAATAGCTACTGGAGAAATAGACCTATATATATATTAAAACATCAGCACGTTGGAGAAACCAACAGGCATCGATGAGGTTCATCGCATCGGTTGGAGACACCAACCGATCGATGAGGTCCTCAGGTCCACATGCCACGTGTGAATCGAACCGCATCGATACTCTATCAAGACGTGAGGGAACCGGACCGATGCCCTTGAGCATCGGGCCCGGATGGCTCTGTATCGGTTCAAAAACCGTACTAAAGGCGCTTTTGGACCGGATCAAGGCTCTTTCCGTAGTAGTACTTGTTCATATATACTATATACAATTGCTTAATATTATGTGTTACTCTATTTTATTTATTTATAAATATGACGGGATGTGTAACATATGCGTGCCAACTATTAATTATGAGACTAATATTAAACATATAGAGTTGGGAAATAAATTTCCAGACAGAACCGAGAGTCCGATCACTGCACACAGGCATGTGAGGCTGTGTGCGTCAGAGAAGGCAGACAAACTTGTTCGACATCAGGCTATAAATTGCTCGGATGCATAGTCCATGAACATAGAGGGTGGAGGAAGAACGAAAGAAAAAAAAGTGATTAGCATAAGCATTAGCTAGGCTGCCAAACAATCTGCAGGTTCTACCGTCACGTTAATTGCTACAAAACACGTCGACCACATTGGTTTTCTAGTAGGATCAGTTTGGGTTTAAAGTGGACCTAAATGTGCTGTGTTTTTCGCTAGCAAAAGAAAAGGAAACTAAAAACTAGGATGTGGTTCCACACTCATCTTTTTTACTATCAGTACTTAATCTTGGTTTAAAAAAAATCTGGACTTTGTATTTGTTTTTTAAGGCAATGCGCTAATGGGCTTGATCTTTCATCCTCCTGAACCTTAAAAAAAATTCTGAACTTAACCTGAATTTGATATAGACTTGGTCTACTGAAAGAAATCAAACAACCTTAAAGCAATTTGGAACTTCTAAATACACTAGCTTTATGGTATTTCATTTCAAAACATAAAAGAAGAATAATGGATGATTTGTCACTCTATATAGTACAATTCATAACTCACCACTCTGTAGCGTGAATAATTTATCTTTCGTCACTTTTAAAAAAATTAGCCAAAGCACTGGCATTTATTATAGAAAAAAGAACAGCAGACAAACTACAAACGCGCACACATCCCTCCACACGCACGCACACACGCTTACACTCGTCTCTGCGAGAAACGCCACGTTTGAGACTCAAACCTGGATCAGCTAGGCACCCAACTTCCTCCTACGCCGCTGAGCTAAGCTCAGTCCTCATCTTTCGTCACTTTGAGTAAACAACCACCAACATTATTCTCTCTTATTCCTAAGACATTAAAACTAAGGACATCAGGTCCGTTCCCTCTATTATCCTTTTGGTTTTACAATTTTCTTAATCTCCGTGTGTGACGAAAATATGCCTTAAGAAAAGAAATAGAGAAGTGCTATTTAAAACCACGTTTATGTAACCAACTGCCTCGAGAAAGTGGTCCTAATAACATGTTGATTTCTATCCCCAAAATCTCTTTACTGCAGAGGTAACATGCCTTTTGTTTTTTCTTAAAAAAATTTGGCCAGGAGCTCTAACATTCAGTATAAAAGAAGAAACACCAGACGAGCTATGCGCACACGCATTCCACACACGCACACACACCCACACACGCACTCACACGCACGCACATGCCTCCTACACGCGCCCGCGTCGAGCGACGCGCACGAACACGGATGGGCTGACCGCCCAACAAGCACGCCAACCAAACGAGCTACGCGCTAGTCCGCAACATGCCTTTCGTTTGATTCCAGCTCAACGAGCATGCGTGTGTGCATTGATAATACATTGTTGACATATCATGATAAAAGGCCGTCATCCTTTATCAAGACGAAGCAACCGATGCAGTAGCACACATTCATCGTAAAAAGTACTACTTTATCCGTTAAAATATAGAAAAATATTTTAATTTATCATGTAAAAATGACATTACTGAGATTGTTATAAAAATGCTCTCATAACATTATATTAATTTTTTAATAATTTTTACTATCGTATAATTAGAAAAAAATAGTGATTAAAGATGTGAATTGGAGACTGTATCGTTGTACTTTGACGACCACAAGGGAAGGGATGTGGCAATTAAGTCTTCTTTCTCGAAGACTCACTGTCCCGAGTTGACACATTAATCTTAAGGCCTCATTTGGAAATACTGTTCCTGGCCAGGATCCTGGCCCATTCCCGGGGGTGGAAACCCACCGGACTAATTTCCCTAGGCCTGGATGAATGTGTGTTTGGGTGCCCATGACGCGAGGAAATTTCAGCCCCTTCCACGCCATTTCCGCGGGCGAAAAACCCTTGTCTCCTCACACCGGGCTTGGTTTCCCGTCCTCTCGCGATGGCGCGACCTCGCCTCCTCCGCTCGCGTTTCCTCTCTCGCGATGGCCTTGGCGATCTGAGCTCAAGGCCTCAAGCCGCCGCCGCCCGCCCCCGCCATGCCGGCCGCCTGCTCAGTCCTCCCAATCCCGCCCGATCCAGCGATCCAAGCTTGTGTCGCCGTCCCCGCTCCCGACCCCGGCCTCGCTCCATCGCCTGCTGCTCGTCTGCTCCGCACTGGGAGTGTTGGCTCCGCACTTTCCCCATTTCCCTCCACAACCGCGCGGTTTTCTGTCCCTCCGTGCAACCCGCCCCAGCGCCATGGCCTCTTCCTCAGCCGCACCCGCCGATGCCTACGACATCCCGTGAGTGGAGAGGTACCGCCCCACCTGCATCTCAGATGTCATCGGCAACTCCGACACCGTCGCCCGCCTCAAGGTCATCGCCCGCGATGGCAACATGCCCAACCTCATCCTCTCCGTAAGCGACATTTCCTCGAACTCCTTGCGTGCGCACCTCCGCAAACAGCTCAACCCACGCCATCTCCATAAGTAAGTTATGAATTTTATTATTGAAATTTCTTCTTTTTGCAGTATCGAACCATTTTCTGTGAAATTCATACATTCCAATCAGGCCATAAAGCTTTGAGGCTGGTAATGGCAGTTGTCAGGAGCCTCAGCTGCACTAAATTTGTAGGAACTCTGTTGACGGTGATGAAAAAATTGAACTGCATAGCAGCAGCAGGTGTGCAGTGCAAATAGAGTGAATTTTCAGCAAATCAATTTCATTCCAAGTGTGCACCGCTGGATAGGATACTTGTGCAATATTCATACTCTTAAGATAGCAAAGACACTATTTGTTTGATGCTTAGTCGAATAATGACTTGTGCTTTTTTTCCTTGCAGTACTGTTGAAGTCATTTTTTCTTGCTCTTGTGGCTAAGAGCATCATCTGGATCGAAGCAACGAACCATTTGATAAAATGTTTAACCAATGGACCATTTGATAGAATGTTTAACTTATAAATTTCAGAATTATGTTTAGAATATTATTTTAGTAAACTTGTTTTAGTTGTGATGGGATCTGTGTTTAACTGCGACAACAAATGTTCAGTTGTTGGAGATGATATCCGTGTGTTTTGTGTAATTGTGGTGTTGTTTATGAATTTTTTTGTTTTTTCCTGAATTTTTTAATGGCCGGGATTTTTATCCCTGTCCTCCCAAATGGCAGCCGGGAATAATTCCCATGTGAAAATATTTCCCCTAGGGATGGAGGGGGATTCCATATGCCCTAAAAAATCCCTCTAGGGATTTATTTCCCTAGGTTTTTTTTGTCCTTTGCATCCAAACAAGCCCTAAGAGTGGAATGTGTTCGAACTGCTCGTATAATAACAGGTAAGCAAATTAAGGCAGTAGAGTATGAGGTTGTGTCGGTAAATGTGAGAACAGAACTGGCCGGAGATGCGTCGATGAATGATGCGATTGGGTTGGTTAGAACATAATCATCGATCGTGGCAAGCGGATTAGATGATATCCTCTCTGATTGGTCATGCTGCATTGTAGGGTGGGTCAATCATCAGTGGATCGGGATGCCTCTCTGGTAAAGCAATTCAATCGGTGTCCAGCAAATTTCAAGGACAGAATCTAATATGGTTTGGCAACAAATGGGAGACTTGGAATTATTGTTGCAGAAATACGTTTCCCCACAGAACGTGTACACGATATTTAGCATGTTAGCACCACGGCCCAAACATTTATCTACATCGGTTCTAGTGCTAACCTTGCTTTCATGCTGCAATACAAAGAAAGATCGCCATTACTAACCCTCAAGACAAGGACAGAGAGCAGAGGATTAGTACTCAGTTGGAAGGAGCCAATTAAGAGCATAGCAATATATTCGAGCGGGCCTTTGCATGGCCATGACCCAATGACATCTGCTACCTGTATGGCCGATTGCAACAATCCAGTTCAAGTCTATCAATAAAATGTTGGTACAAATTAATAATCATACGGCATTGGAAGAAGGCCGTCCATGTCGTGCCACCACCTCTTTAAACGCAGCGCTGGATTCCATATTCGCAGCGGCAGCCATGGCACCCGCCAGCGCTGGATTCCATATCCGGCTCCAGCTCGAGGTGTCGTCGACCTCCGAGCGGTCGGAGGAGAGAAGGAGCCAGCACATGGCCATGCACTTCGCCTTCCTGAGGTCGTGGCCTGCGACGAGGTCACGCAGCTGGGTGCAGGTTGTTGGCACTGAATCTGAAGGTGGACTAAACGCTTAGGCATTGTATTCTATCCGGCAAAAGGAATAACTGAGTACTAGTTCGAACAGAGAGTGCAAGAGACAGCAATTTGGGCTGCAGGAAGCGCAGCTTTCTTCTGGTGTTTCAGATCCATTTATTGAGAGTTTGCCAACGCACTCCACGCAACTGACTTGCCCGAGTCTTGCGCTAATCACTACAATTTTCGCGCGTGATCTAGACCAAGTAAACAACCGAAAACAGAGACCTTGACATCAACACAGCATGACTCATGTCTGAACAAACTTATGCACAAACAGAATGGAATAACACCCATACGCATCAGGTTTAAACTAACAAACACCCCCCCAAACCTGATGCCAACTACACCAGCTCAGCGATGCCAATTTTTTGATGCATTTCGTTCCAAGCACCTTGGTGAGAATATCTGCTAGCTGGCCTTTAGTTCTGACGTGATCGACCTCAACACTGCCGGCCTCCACGCACTCCCTGATAAAATGATACCTTGTATCTATGTGTTTGCTCCTCTCATGATAAATTGGGTTTTTGCTCAGTGCAATTGCTGATTTATTGTCCACACGCAGCTGCACCTGAGGTGGACTTCCTCCAACTAGTTCGCCCACAAGAAGGCTTAACCAGATTCCATGACATGCCGCCGCCGCTATGTATTCAGCCTCACACGATGACAGTGCGACCACTTTCTGCTTGTGTGAGGCCCATGTAATCAAGTTCTTCCCGAGGCAAAACGCAATGCCGCTGGTGCTTTTGCGATCATCCATATCTCCGGCGAGATCACTGTCACTGTAACCAACTAATACCAGCTCCTGCTGACTTTCATTCCTATAGCAGCAACCATAATTGAGTGTCCCTTAGACATACCTCAAAAGATGCTTCACAGCAAGTCAGTGTTCAGAAGTTGGTGTCTCCATGAACCTGCTAACAATGCCCTCACTGAAAGCAATGTCAGGTCGTGTGTTCACCAAATAACGGAGACTCCCAACCACACTTCTATACATAGTGGAGTCCATGGCAGTTCCTGTGCTCCTTTTGCTCAATCGGAGCCTTGGTTCCATAGGAGTGGCACATGGGTTACACCCCCCAAACCTGCTTTCTCTACTAATTTTGCTGCAAATGCACTCTGGCACATAGTTATCTTGCCATTTCCTTGCTTCACTTGAATTCCCAGATAATAGCTCAGCAGACCAAGATCAGTCATGCTAAACATAGTCTTCATTTGATCCTTGAATGTACTGATCTCCTGCACATGTGAACCAGTGATGATTAAGTCGTCCCCACAAACACCTACCATGAGCACTCCTGTAGGTGTATTCCTACGATACACAGCATGTTCTACTACTGCTTGGCTAAATCTCAATGAAACCAGCGCCTTGTGTAGCTTATCGTTCCATGCACGTGGCGCCTGACGCAACCCATACAAAGCTTTCCTGAGCTTGTAAACCTTCCTCTCCTCTGAAGGAACTACAAAACCAACTGGCTGCCTATCGGGACCCGAATCTGCAAATCGGGGCCCTCTGTGTATTCTGTACTAGTCCAGGATCACGCTAGTACACACAAGATAAATAGGTTGAAGTACCACATTCATACACAGCGGAATTAATAATAAAGTACTTCAAGCATAAATAATAACGAGTTACATGACCTTATGGTCACCTTACATCCATTCGCCGCGCAGGGCAATAAATAACAAAGTATCACAAGTTCGATGGCGGAAGCAAAAATACGGTAATAAGACCCCTCATAGCCACAGGCAACTGAGTGCGGCTCAACCCTAATCCTCCTGACCTTCGTTGAATTCTTCTTCCCATGCTGGCATAGCTTCTTCTTCTGAGGTTTTTGTTGTAGCAAGGGTGAGTATACAACATACTCAACAAGTCATGCACAATGCAGTTCTATTATTATATGCAAGGCTTATTCTAAAGGAATGGCTTAAATGGTTATTTTGCATAAAGCGGCATTTCTCTTAATAGGTAATCCTATTAGATTAAAAGTGGTAAAACCAATATTATTAATAATTAATTTCTTAATTCTTCATCCAGTGTTTGGCACACAGCCCTAAGTTTGATTCATCAATTCTTGGCACATAGTCACCCATTCCACATTTTATTTTTTAAAAAAATCTAACCCTTGACTGTAATCCCCGAGCAATGTCCAATACCGCGGACGCGGCTATTCGAATAGATTTACACACACGCTCTGCAGAGGTGTACACTTTACCCACAGGATACGATCGCTCACCACACAGTGATTGATTGCAACAAAGCCTTTCGAGACTAACACTTAACCAAAGGAACCTCTCTAGTATTGCCTTTCTAACACTTTCTCACACAGAGCCAAAGTTTAGAAACGAGGCAAATCTGATTGGATGGGTACCAAGCCACAAAGACAGTACGCTCTCCCATACGGTTACATTTTTGTGTAACTGTCGCCCCGAGGTGTCAAAGGAGAGATATTAGAAACCTACTAAACTAGGTCCGTCCCATTCCGGACAAATGGTTGTACGAGAAACTCAGTTCAAAGGCTCGCAAGGTAAAGTCCTTAACTGCCCCGGGCAAGACATTCATTTTATATTTCACGGCACACAGCCTTAACCATCACAATACATCCCATTGCCACACAGGCCCACCTGGCACGAAGCCTTCTTGCCACTTGCCCCGGTCCAAATCATTTCCCATCACGGTTTGCATTTATGCAACACATGCCAATGCTCATGTCATTGTATGAGTAGGACCACACAGGCCGCTACCCCCAATTCCATCTCATGACATTATCGCATTATTCTAAAATGCGTTCCATAAATGTTTAGTTAATATTCTTTTGCAAATTCGAAGTCATTCACGCACATAAGCATACTAAGCAGCTAATCACGGTCTAGCCTCTCGTGTTGGCTTTATAATAGCAACTAACTCTAATTAATATATTAAGTTGACAAGGATTGTAGGGCATACAGTTAATATTAACAAGGTGGCATTAACAAGGTAGGGTATTATCTAAACTACCCAAGATTTATTAATGTCATTTTCTTAATGAATATAGCATGCATAGTTTAAAAGGAAATATATTTTAAAAGTCTAGGGGCAATATGGTCAAAGCATGACTTGCCTTCGAAAAGTAGTTGGTTCTGGTCTGAGATCTGCGACGGGTCTTTGAATTCTCTCTCGGCGACTTCCGGCAACTCGGAGTATACTCGCATCAAGCAAACACACAATAAATAAACGATACATATAGAAAGATCATCACTAAAAATAAAATAAAAATCACCATTAAATAGTTCACATTTTTACAAATTTTTGGGCACTAGAATCACTCAATTCCGAGTTAAAATGCAAAAGTTATAGCATTTGCAAGTTTTTCTGAAATTCAAATAAAGAAATAACCGAATTAAATGATTTATTTTTCCACTGGAAAATCCGGCTAAATCCTCGGCTTGACACGTGTCGGCGCCAGGGACTTCCACGTCGCTCTCGGTCACTGACAAGTGGGCCCCAGATGACGTCATCTTGTGTCGCCAAGACCGCGAGGTCATCACATGCGACATGCGGGCCCACCGAATAAAGGTTTCGCCCATACGAATAATGACACGCGGCGAGCAAGCATCAACCCACGCGACACATTTCCTCCCGGCCGTTGGATTCAAATCCAACGGTCGGTATACGCACGGTCCAACCTACACACGCGGCAACATCTACGCTGCTCATTTCAAATCCAACGGCTCGGATGCGGCACGGCTAAACGGCTTGACCTAGCGACGATGTGGACGCACCAGCGCGGTTGGATGAAGATCCAACGGCGCTGGTTATCCGAGCAGTTTACTATTCCTGAGTCTACGTGGATGCACCAGAGCGGTCAGATGAGAATCTAACGATGGGGGCTAACCGAGCGTTGTACTGCTACCAAGCCTACGCGGCGCAATAGCGACGGTCGGATTGAAGATCTACGGCTGCGGTTACCCGCACAGTTTATTATTCACCGCACCTACGTGGCCTCACTAGAGCCGCACGACTAAGATCTAACGGCCATTTTCACTCGAAGCTTTCCAGGTCTAGCGCTACAGGAAGAGATATGTGGCGTTACCAGAGCCGCGCGATGGAGATCCAACGGTGGCGGTGCGTTGCGATGCTTGAAGAAGAGGCGGCGGTGCTTGTCGCCGGAGTTGGAGAAGATGACGCAGTCGACGGCGTCCCCGAGCTTCTCTGGTGGAAAGAAGTAGCCCAACGGATGCGGCGCGACACCAGGAACTTGGCGAGGGTATCAAGTGCGGTGGGGAGCGGCGGACTACGACGAATAATGAAGAAGGACCGAGGAGGGGAAAGAGGCTACTCCGGCGAGCTCCTGTGTGGGCTACGCTGCACAAGAGCTAACGGATGAACGGACCGAATGTGCGGGGCGAGGAGACCAATTTAATGGGTTACAGCACGGTCGTCGAGACGCCTTGGAACTCATGCAAATCCTCAGCAAATCTCGTGACCAACAAGATGGCGGCGGTGCCTTTGCTCGCTTACTCCCGATTCTGCTCAATCACATCCCGCCGTTCGATCACGATCCAACGGCGCGGAGAGGGTAACGGTTCGGTGGAGCTGTGCCACGCGTCGCCATCCTAACGACTTGACGCCAAGATCCAATGGCTCAAGCGCCAAGAGCGACGCGGCTCATTCACGATCGTCCGTCGAGATCGCCTGAGCGAAATCGATGGCGCTAGGGTTTTACGGCGTGTACGGTGTTGGGCTCGGCCAATCATCAGAGCTAAGCAATAATCTGGTTTTAACAATACAAATAATTCCAGTAAATCAAAGTATTTATTTGGAGCTCTAAAAGTATTCGAAAAATTCTAGAAAAATTCTAGAAAATATTTCAGAGCATTTTGAGCCTAAATAAAATATTGTTATTAATTTTTGATAAATACCTTTTCTGATATTTATTATTCAAGAGAAGGATATTTCAAATAAATTTTAATTAAATCCAATAATTCCCCAAAAACCCAGATAAATTCAATTAAATGCAAATAAAGGTTAATTAATTCACGAAAATTTAAATAACTCCAAAAATTAAAATTGGGTCAAATTTCGGGACGTTACATTGCCTGTGGGGAACCGTCCCCGGGACTCCACTGATTCACCCAAATACGGGTACATCTCAAGTGAATCAAGGGAACCTCGGGCGTTCCGTGGATATACCCATGTTTGTCCCAGGAAAGTTCGCCAACACGCGCATTCTTATCTAACAGTTGACATCACAACACATACACCATTATCGGAAGCATAAATATTATTACATTCCAAAAGTAGGACTGCTGTCCATAACAACATATTTAGGCCCTGTTTGGAAGCATAGTTTTTCAAAACTATGGTTTTGATATACTATGGTTTGTAATTGTTGTATCATGAATACCATGGTTTTATCAAACTCCTTTGAAACCATGGTATTCCTTGGAACTACCAACTGTTTAGATGCAACATCACAAACCATGTTATTTGAGTGGAAGTAGGTAAGAAGCTAACCAAAACCATGAAAACTTTGGGTTGGAGTGGAGTTTCAAATACTCCAAAAATACCATGGTATCTATCAAACTATGGTTTTTAATACAGAGTTTTTGGCATGGTAACCAAACACCTTGTGGTATAAAATACCATGGTATTCTTACAAACCATGATATTGCCTAAAAACTATAAAAATACATTGTTTCCAAACAGGGCCTTAGAGTTATTACACTAAGTAGCAGCGGAAATCATAAGATAAATAACAAAAGGGCCAGCATGGCATGCCCCCAAACCCTCAGGCAACCAACTGGGGCAAGAACGGTGACTAAACGTTAGATTCATCGAAATCTGTCCGGTAAAAGTCCCCGGGCAGTGCCTCATCCTCACTTGCAGCAAGTGGACAATCCGATTGAGTACAAAGAGTGTACTCGCATAATAATATAAGTTGTATGCTGATTTCTAGCTACATGTAGTTGCTACATCAAAGGAAGGCAAAATGGCAATTTCAGCATAAGGCAATATTTGGGATAAATCATAAACATGTATAGATCAAAAATTTGCATTTAGTAAACATTTGCAAAATCTAATACATAATACAACATCATCATAATCACATTTATATCATGCCTTCAAGCATTCTCCGAACCATGAGTTCCATCGCTCATGTTCGATTACTCACACGAGTACTCCAATACTCGTGTCTTTTACCACTCCCATCCCATTCTTACCAAGTCCTTAATACTCGCCCAGTGACTGACAAATTAAGCGATCGTCCTTAACCATGGATGCGGCTATTCGAATAGTTTAAACTCTGCAGAGGTACGACTTTACCCACACGACACGTCACACTCATAAGCCAAGCTATTAACACATTTCCTTGGATGTGTCGGCCGAGGTGAATGTGACAAACCATTTTCCAGTATGTATAGTAGTGTATCTAAACCATCTGGATGACTGTGACCCTTGATCCCGCGTGCCAAGTGCCCGGTGTGTGTGGATCAAGGAGTACACCCGTTGTTGGACGTCCCCAACTCAACAAAGTTCAAAGGACTCTGAGGACGTTCCTTGACGCTCCCACGAGCTCAAGGAATTCCGGCGGACATTCCTTGACGCTCCATTAAGCTCAAGGCATTCCGAGTGCACATGGTTTACACCCCCTAGTCACACACAAGTACTTGGTTACGCCGGTCCCATAAACGGCGTGTGGTTCGCACGATAGTTACTCAAAGAGACGTCACCAGGATTCAATCCTTAAGGTTCTTAACCAATATCTCTACTCATTGACCACCATTTGAAACCATCATCATCATCATAATTCTTGATCATTGTGACCGATGGGCTAAGTCCATCTATCGCGGTTTCTAACGATGTTCTAAGCATGGCTAAGCAATTCGCATGAACCCATATATAATAATAATAATAAACCAACCACCTAGGGCGACAATGGAACATGGAAAGAACATGGCAAGGGGATAACATAACAATGTGGCAATAGCTAAGAATTCTACCCAATCATAATTGTAATTAAAAGTAAGCATGCAATTGATAGAATAATTCCAAAATATAAATTTCAAATAATAGGAGCAATCATGGTCAAGGAGTAAAGTAGTGCCTTGCTGCTCGTTCTTGACTTCGAAGGCGTAGTTGTACTCGGGAGTGCCTTCCGAAACGTCAACACCTATCGAGAAAATCCAATTCAATAAACACCAAATCAGGGATTCAAATGGTGCACACGATTAAAAGATGTGTGAAATGCTCATGATGTGTAATACTAATTATAATATGAAAGTATCAATTTAGTTTGTGAAGTTTGGACTTGTGTGTCAAAAGTTCAAGCCTAAGGGGCATTTTATCAAGTTATGTTCGGAGTATCCGAGTGTCACTTCGAAATTTCCGAGTGGACCCCCTTGGTCCAGAGCTAAATTCTATTCGGACTATCCAAAATTCTATTCGGAATATCCGAATGGTTCGGACTGTCCGAGTGGAACCTCGGACTATCCGAGCTGATTTTTCTGTTTCAAAACGGCTACTTGTCCATTGGCCTCCACACTTCAAAGGAATGGACTAGGACTTCAAGAGAAGGGACTAGGGTAGAACCTTACCACTACGGGGTTGCTTTTGCACTTGGTGACGGTTGATTTCGGCGAGGGGATGACGAAAAGTGTCGCAATGCCCGTTCTCGCGGTTCGTCTCCTCCTAGCTCGTGTAGACGATGATAACCTCGCTTGCTCGTGCTTGCAACAGCAACTAGCCCTCCTCCTCAAGCTTCCATGCGACATGTACGACCCAATTCAAGGTTTGATGATGGATTCCATGGAGAAGAAGGAAATGAGTCACAATGGCAAAATTTCAGAACATGGGGAGAGAGGAAACCGGTTACCACTCACCCAAAACTTGGTGCCTCAAGAATCCATTTGGATGGATTTGAAGCTCTTGATCTTGACTTCGATGTGGTATGACATGCACAAGCTCAAACTCAAGATTTGAGGGGATTTGTGGGGGAGAATGGCAAGGAGTTGGAGAAGAGGTTCTTGCTGTTTTTCAGGTGTGGGCTGAGCAAATGGGCAGGTGGGGGAGGGAAACCCAAGGTATAGAACCTTATATATGGCTTCCCATTCATGCTTACATGTGGGGCTAGGTCCCACATGTCATAGGGTGAGTAAAAAGGGTGGGTATGAGTGATTGAAGTGAGAAAGGACATGGAGGGGATGTGCAGTCCACTAGTTCCTATGCAAAGTAGGACCCATGTGTCATTGACTTGTTAGGTAAGTAGGTAGGGGTGAATAAAGTAAGAATTGGTATGGTAGGTATGTGCAGCCTACTCTCCTCTCTCTTATGAACATGGCCCACATGTCATTGACTAAGGTAAAATAACATGTATGCAGTTTGGAAAATGATTTTTAGGATTTTGTTACTCCCTCTTCATGCAAGATAAATATTCTAACATTTGTATGATTATAATTAAGTGAGGATTTTAATGACTTTACAGAAGACGTTAGCATGACAAGTCTCACTTACCGAATTAACGAAAATTGGGCTATTACACTGCTGCACATATACTTCTTCAAGCAATTCACCGTTGAGAAATGCAGGGCGTACATCCATGTGATGCACCTCCCATCCGTCTTTTGCCATAAGCGCAATCAGGAGACGGATTGATTTGATGCGAGCCACCGGCGCAAACACCTCGTTGAAATCTATACCCTTTCTCTGTGCATATCCCTGCAACCAAGCGTGCTTTATGTTTAACAACATTCCCAGCCGGGTCTTTCTTCAGCTTGTACACCCATTTTAAGCCGATAGCCTTCTGACCTTCAGGCAATGCAGTTAGTTCCCAAGTGCCGTTGCTCTCAATGGAGTCCAATTCCGCCTCCATAGCTTTGCGCCATGGCTCCTCTTCCAATGCTTCTTCAACGCTGGAAGGCTCATCAGCTGCAAGCATACACAGACCACTATACTCTCATTATGAGACTTCTTCTGTATTATCATACAAGTCTTGAAGGGTGCGGTATGCTAGAATTATTCGTGTGCATGACTGTTTCAAGTCCTGACCATTTCAAGCCATTAGTGTGCATGACCGTTTCAAGCAATTAGTGTGCATGAGCATTAGTATGCATTACCGTTTCATGCATTAGTGTCCTGACCATTCCATGCATGCCCATGTATTTACTTCTATGCATAAGTTACTAGTGTTTCATGCTTAAGTTATTAGTGTAAGTTACTAGTGTTTCATGTATAAGTTAATGTGGTAATTGTGTATTTGTTGGTCTATAAATAAGAGTGAAACAAAGAAGAAAAGCTGTGACATGATCAGCACAAATATCTCGTCTCGTGTGTGTTTGTGTTCTGAGTTTCAACATTTGGTATCAGAGCGGTAGTTGCTCGATCCTAGGCAATGTCAGCTCTGATAGGAGGACACTTGAGGTTGCCACCACGGCGTGGGCATCCGCGCTCACCTTCTCCCCGTCCGCACCGCCCGCATGGTGACGATCGTGGTGTCCGTGAGGTCGTGATGCAATGGACAGTACGGGAAGTTGGCAATTCAGCCTATCCGACCCTGACACGTACCAACTACAATGGCTGGGCGTTGATGATGAAGGTGATGCTCCAGGCGCGAGGTCTCTGGGAGGCTGTCGAGCACGGCGATGCCGAGCTCTAGGAGGACCGTATGGCGCTGGAGGCAATACTGAAGGCCGTTCCACCAGAGAGTCGGAACCGACCGCGTTCAGAAGGCGAAGGCCCAGCTACTCTGCAAAGAGTACGAGGCCATTGAATTCCAAGACGGCGAGGAGGTGGAGGACTTCGCCATGCCCCTAAGTGGGCTGGTGAGCCAACTTACGATTCTTGGTGATGTCATCAACGAAGAGAAGGTCGTGGTGAAGTATTTGCATGTCGTACCCTAGAGGTTCTCGCAAATAGCTTTATCCATTGAAATGCTTCTTGATTTGTCGACGCTGTCCATTGAGGAAGTGATAGGGTAGCTCAAAGCTGTTGAAGATCGCACCACTCTGCCCACCTCGGTGACAATGAATCAAAAGTTGTTACTCATCGAGGAATGGGAGGCGCGGCGCAAGCAGCGCCAGGCGAGTGAGTAGTCATCTGGGGGTGCAAGGTCGGGCCAAAACGCGCGGCGACGTGGGAAGCCACGACCACCCTAGAAGAATGATGATACCGACCGTGTTGGGAAGGGAGGCGCACATGACTTGTCGTGTGACAAGTGTAAATAGCTAGCGGCTTTATCACAGACCTGGTAGCCTTGCCGCCGCCAGCGTCGTGAGCAGAGGGAGGAGGCTCACTATGTCGAGGCACAGGAGGAGCAACCAGCGGTCCTCTTGGCCAAGCACAGTGAGTTCACGTAGGTTGCAAATGAGCAGCCACAGCAGGTCTTCCTCAACAAAGAGAGGGTGATTACGGTGAATGTTGGCCCTGACCTATGGTATCTTGACACGGGGACTAGCAACCACATGACCGAGAATCGCTCAATGTTAGCATCGCTCGATGAGACAGTGCGAGGCACTGTGAAGTTCAGGGATGGGTCTCACGTGAAGATCTGTGGCAAAGGCTCCGTGCTATTCCAGTGCAAGAACTCAGAGCACCGTGTGCTCATAGAGGTATATTATATTCCTCGTCTTCATAGTAACATTGTCAGTCTTGGCCAGCTCGACGAGAATGAAGATCGTCATCGAGGAGGATGAACCGTGCGCGTCTGCTACTAGCGAAGGTGGCGCGCTTGCAGAACCACATGTACATGATGGGGCAGAACATCACTGAACCCGTGTGCCTCTTGGCGGCATGCAGCAACCTGGCGTGGCACTGGCACACGCGCTATGGGCATCTGCACTTTCGTGCGCTACACGATTTGGCGGCCAAACACATGGTGGATGGCATACCAAGCATCGACTGGGTGAACCAGTTTTGCGGTATTCTTGGCGCTTCGCCAGCGACAACGAACCGTTCCCTCGGGCCTCGATATCTGGCCGGCGCAACCGGAGCTCATGCGGGTGACCTCTGCGGTCCGATCAACCCGACATCCCCAGGCGGGGCTAAATATTTCCTGTTAATTGTCGATGATTATAGCAGGTTCATGTGGGTTGAAATGCTGCTGTCCAAGGATGAGGCATTCAAGTACTTCTGCAAGATCAAGGCTCTCTCAGAGAACGAATGTGACGTCCGACTAAAGGCGTTCCGTTCAGATCGCAGTGGAAAATTCAACTCTATCGCGTTTGGCGACTGGTGTGATGAGCAGGGCATCAAGCAGTACACCACCGCACCCTACTCACTGCAGCAGAACGGCGTTGTCGAGCGTCGGAATCGGACGGTTGTAGAGATGGCGAGAGCTGCTCAAAACACGCCGCGTTAAAGCAATGTTCGGTGAGGCGGTGAAGACGCGGTGCACATCTGAAGCTGCTCCCGACAAAGCCTCAAAGGCACTCCATATAAACTGGCACAAGTGGCGCCAAGCGTCTCATTCTTTCGGATCTTCGGGCGCGTCGCACATGTGAAGAACGTTGGCCCCAGCATCAACAAGCTTGCGGATCGCTCGACCCCGATGGTCTTCATTGGCTATGAGGATGGGTTAAAGGCATACCGTGTCTATGATCCACGAGCACGCAAGCTGCACATCTCTCGGGATGTGGTGTTCCAAGAGGAGAAGGCTTGGGATTGGCATGCAAGCAGCGACACGCATGGTACCGATCCCTTACCAAGCACTTTCACCATCTAGTACTTCACCGAACTACATCGGGACCCAACACCAACACCAGAAGCCGATGGAGATCTGGTGAACCAAGCAGACCCGGTTGTGGAGAATAGCGGCACGGGCACTGTTGGTGGCTCACCACAGGATGCGACTCCACGCATGCCAGGCGCAACCGATGCGCCAGGTGCGAGGTGGGTCGCATGACTTGGAGGGCATGCCACTTCGCTATCGCGACATCAACAACATCTACGACACAACATAGCCATGCGAGCTTGAGTTCAGCAGCTTGCGCATGCTAGCCGCTGACGAGCCGGTGAGCATCAATCAAGCACTCAAGGAGTCGTGTTGGAGGAATGCCATGGAGGATGAAATGCGCTCTATTGTCGCGAACCACACCTGGGAACACGTCGAGCTCCCTGATGGGCATCGTGCCATCGGGTTGAAATGGGTGTTCAAGGTGAAGAGAGATCCTCTTGACAACATCGTGAAGCAAAAGGCACGTCTAGTGGCGAAGGGATACACGCAGCGGCCCGGTGTTGATTTTGATGAAGTTTTTGCACCAATGGCACGCATGGACACGGTGCGTATACTGTTGGCTCTTGTGGCGCATGGTGGCTAGGAGGTCCACCATATGGATGTCAAGTCGGCTTTCCTCAATGGGGAGCTAGTCGAGGAGGTCTATGTGCAGCAGCCACCAGGTTTCATCGACAGTGATCGTCAGCATATGGTGTTGCGCCTTCACAAGGCATTGTACGGTCCTCGCCAAGCACCGCGAGCCTGGTATGCTAAGCTCGACAACACACTGCAGCAGCTGGGCTTCGAGCACAACCCATTGGAGCATGCTGTGTACCGAAGAAGGAAGAGCATGCTGAGTTCAAGGAGCAGATGAAGATTATGTTTAGCATGTGTGACCTCAGGCTCCTAACTTACTATCTTGGCATCGAGGTGCACCAAGGGCCCAAAGTGATCACTTTGTGCCAGACCAGGTTTGCATTAAAGATTGTTGAATCCGCAGGGTTGGCAGGCTGCAACCCGTGTGCAACACCGATGGAGAATTAGTTGAAATTGACCAAGAAGGATGAAAGCGAAGTTGTTGATCCCACGGAGTATCGCAATATAGATGGGAGTTTGCGTTATCTTGTGAACACTCGACCAGACATTGCATACGCCGTAGGGATTGTCAGTCGATACATGGAAGCTCCTACCAAGCAGCACATGACAACTGTGAAGAATATTCTGAGGTATGTGAGTGGAATAGCCTCATTTGGGTGTCGCTATGACAAATTTGGTGTGCCCAAGCCCAAGCTGCTAGGATATTGTGATAGTGATCATGCCGGCGATATTGTTGATGATCGAAAGAGCTCATCTGGAGTGGCTTTCTTTCTTGGAGATAGCCTGGTGACATGGACATTACAAAAACAAAAGATCGTTGCTGTCGGCGATTGGGGTACGGATCCCCTACCGAGCTTACTTGTTGAATGAGGGATCAACCAGAGCCCCTTTCCCGTGAAAGGTTTAGCGTTCGAAGGCCTACCGAGCTAGAAGGATGGTGTGGATGGTCGGGAGACCATAAAAGGGGTAGCAGACAAGGACGTTTTTATCCTGGTTCAGGCCTCCCGCGGGGGGATAATGACCCTACGTCCAGTGGCTTTACTGCTGTCCGGATGCTTACAAAGAGACCCTTGGTCGGTTTACACGCTCCGGAGAGCCCTCTCGCACACTCTATCTTCTCCCTTTGTGTGAGTTTTCTCCTCTTTTTTCCTAGCCGATGAAAGAGAGCCTCCTCGCTATGAAACGAGGAGGTATTTATAGGCGATTACAGTCGTACATCATTTATTACTGAATGACATGTCACTACTATGCCCGGACGTGCGTGCGCTGTTGTTTTCACTTTTAGCCATGCCATGACGTTGGCGCTATGGGCGCAGATCGTGGCCGTACATCTCTTTAAGTTGTGTCGTAATTAATGCCACGTCGCCTTTGCAGATCGAGCGTGGCCCTCCGATCATGTCTGAGATCGTTCTTCAGCTTTGGCCGACCGTTGCATTCCCTCGAGCAGGCACGTTCGGGGAACAGGAGCACATATTCGGGGACAAGCTTGACCATGGTCGGGGCAGGCCTAGCGGCGGACCTACCCGAGGGTCTTACTTGGGGACACCATCCAAGGGGACACCATCCAAGAGCAGGTATGGTCGGCCGAAGACGAGCCGCCGGGGTACGATGGTCTCTATGGGAATTAACCAATCCCCGACAGTTGCGCTCTCATCTTGTGAAGCTGAGTACATCGCGGCAGCTACGGCGGCGTGCCAGGGGGTGTGGCTCAGTAGTCTAATTGGAGATCTGCAGAAAAGCGCCGATGAAGGTAAAGCTACATATTGACAACAAGTCTGCGATTGAGTTATGCAAGAATCCGGTTCATCACGGTCGCAGTAAGCACATTGACACAAAATTTCATTATATTTGTGAATGTGTTGATAATGGCATGGTGGATGTGGAGCACATCAACACAAGTGATTAGCTCGCGGATATTCTGACAAAGGCGCTTGGTCGCGTAAAGTTCATTGAGCTGCGACAGAAGCTGGGTGTGAAGAAGGTGAAATCTGCAGCACATGATTAGGGGGTGAATTGCTAGAATTAATCGTGTGCATGACCATTTCAAGTCCTAACCATTTCAAATCATTAGTGTGCATGACCGTTTCAAGCCATTAGTGTGCATGAGCATTAGTATGCATTACCATTTCATGCATTAGTGTCCTGACCATTGCATGCATGCCCATGTATTTACTTTTCTGCATAAGTTACTAGTGTTTCATGCGTAAGTTACTAGTGTTTCATGTATATGTTAATGTGGTAATTGTTTATTTGTTGGTCTATAAATAAGAGTGAAACAAAGAAGAAAAGCTGTGACTTGAGCACCACAAATATCTCGTCTCGTGTGTGTTTGTGTTCTGAGTTCCAACACGGTACCATGGTATTTTTCCATCTGAATCCAGCGAAGCATTAGAAGGAGGAGTTGCGTATTGCACTTGCTTGTGCACTCCTATGGATGTTGGTGAGGCTCCGAGGCTGGCTGGAGTGGAGTTGGGCATCGCCCACTCCGTCGTCGGTGTTGATGGCATCGTCGGCATCACCGACGCTGTCATTGTCGGTCCCGTCGGCGTCGCCAACGAAGTTGCACTACAGGAATCAGCTATATTTACGTCGGCCAACTATATTTCCGTCGGCCTAAAAAAGACCGACATAAATAGGGAATTATTTACGTTGGCCATGCTAAACTTTAGCATTCATGCTTTACTTTTAGTTATATGTCAATGATTGTATGCATGCTTTAATTTTAGTTATATATTCATGCCAATTATATTTGTTTGGTTATATGCTTTAATTTTATATATATGTCGATGATTGTATTCATGCCAATTACATTTGTTTGGTAGGAATATATGGCGCAGCAGTTCGGACGACCACTGAATCTTCCCCCGTTCCAACCTCCACCCTTATTTACCTGCAATATCCCAACATGGTATCATCGAACAATTTAAATTTGTTTTAACGTAATCTAGCTATCTCTAACATATGTTCGTTGATATAGGGTTCGTGACCCGCTGCTTGGATGCACATGTTGGAGGCACCGCTTCTTCTTCGAGGACTCGCCGTCGGTGGCGACTTCTTAAACTCGGGAGGCGGCGCGTAGTGGGCATCATTTTGAAAATACTCCGCCAAATTGATGTTTGTATGAACAATGAGTAGTATGGTTGAACTGTCATATGTCATGTTTTCAAATTAAACTTTCTATGTGTTGTATGCAAATTGAACTTTCTATGTGTTGTATGCAAATGGATATTAACGCAAATTGAACTTTCTATGTATGCAAATGGATGGATTGATATTGGTTTATATGAATGCATGGTTGAATGGATTGATATTTTTGCCGTCCTGAATGGATTGATATTTTTGCTCTACTGAATTGATATTTTTGCTGTCCAAATCCAGCTGGCCAGATCTGAAATTTTGGTTGTGTGGCCTCCAGTATTTACGTCGGCCAAGCTGGCCGATGTAAATAACTCAAGTATTCGTCGGCGGTAATAACGTAAATAACGCCCGATATTCGTCGGCCAGCTGGCCGACGTAATCTATTCGTCGGCCCAAGCTGGCCGGCGTAAATCTGTGACGTGGCACTTATTTACGTCGGCCTACAGCCGGCGTAAATAAGTGCCACGCCAACTCTACACGCGGGACGTGGACTACTATTACTATTTACGTCGGCGGTGGCCGACGTAAATAAACCTATTCGTCGGCGCACCGGCGTAAATCACGAGCTATTTACGTCGCTGGATTTACGTCGGCCTATTTACGTCGGCATGTCGACGTAAATAGGTATTTACGTCGGCTTTTGACTTATTTACGTCGGTCGACGTAAATAGTTCGGAATACCGTAGTGTTGTCATCGGCATCAAGACGTCATTCACGTCATGTACCAGAATGTGACTGGATTGGATACACTCCCATACATGTCCTCCCAATTCCAAGGCTTGTGCTCCTCAAATATAACATCACGGGACACATACACCTTGTTAGCCACTGGATCAAACAATTTATATGCCTTAGCTCCATCTTCATAGCCCAAAAACACTTCTGGCACTGATCGGCCAGCAAGCTTGTTCACTCCCGGACCCATTTTCTTCATGTGAGTCGTGCAGCCAAAAGTTCTTAGATGATGTACCTTGGGCTTTCGATTGTACAACGCTTCATATGGAGTCTTTCCATTCAAGCTTTTCGTCGACGCGTAGTTCAAAAGGTAGACGGTAGTGCTCACTATCTCTCCCCAGAAGTAAGCCGCCATCTTCATAGACTTCAGTAAACACTGGGCCATCTTGACCATATTTTGGTTGCGCCTCTCTACAATCCCGTTCTGCTATGGTGAGTAGGGTGCAGTGGTATTGCGCTTAATGCCCTCGTCATCATAGAACTTCTTAAATTCAGTTGACAAGAACTCGCCACCACAATCAGTCCAAAAAGCCTTCACAGAAAACCCATGCTCCTTCTCTGTCAGAGCCTTCACACGCTTGAAGCATTGTAATGCCTCAGATTTGGACGCCAGCAACTGCACCCACATATATCTGCTATGATCGTCAACAATCAACAAGAAGTATTGCTTGCCTCCTGGAGTAGAAGGAGTAATCTGACCACATAAATCACCATGCAGTAGTTCCAGGGTCTTCTCAGCTTGATACGCCGTTGCCAGAGGAAATGGTTTGCGATGTTGTTTTCCAAGCACACAGCCATCACAAAAAGCTTCTGGACGGTCCAGCATAGGTACTCCTTCCACCATCTTCAATCTGCCGAGGTCGCGTAGAGCTCGAAAATTAAGATGCCCGTAACGCCCATGCCACAACCATGCCTGATCTTCAGTCTTGGCCAACAGGCACACTGGCTCAGCGCAGCGCAGTTATAGAGTATACAATCTGTTGCCGGCGCGGGACACCCGTGCTAAGAGCGTGCGCTCTGGATCAAACACTGAGAGCACACCATCTTCAATTGCAATTCTGCAGCCGCCCTCATCAAGTTGTCCAAGGCTTATGATGTTGCTACGAAGACTAGGAAGGTAGTATACATTTGTGAGTGCGCGCTGCTCACCGTTTTTACATTCGAATGTGACCGCACCGCGCCCACAAATTTGCACCACCGAGCCGTCGCCGAAACGGATAGTTCCTGAGACAGATTCATCAAGTGACGAGAGCAAGTTCCTGGCGCCAATCATGTGTTTACTAGCACCAGTATCCAAGTACCACACTCCCTCACTAGTGTCAGCTCGTGATTGCAAGTCTCAGCCAACAGAAGCGCTAGCTGCTCGCTACTGGATTCGGTGACATGCACCTCATCTTGGCGCCACTCCTTTTGCTTTCTACAATCTCTCGCCCAATGGCCGTAGATTCTGCAGTTATGACATTTGCCCTTCTTGTTGCCATTTGGAGAGCCAGTTGCCTTGCCTGCTCCTTCCCTTTTGGCTTTTGCTCCTTTGATTTGTCACCGGATGTAGCAGTTCTTCTGTCACCACCTGAACTCGACTCGCTACCACCTTTTTTCTGTCATGCCCGCCACTCAGCCTGAGTGAGCAGGAGCTGACGTCGTCGTTTCCGCTGGGTGTACACAGGCGAGCACGCTCGTCGATGGCCTTCAGCCGTCCGAGCGCCTCATCAAACGACATCATCTCCACGTCACAGAACTGCTCGATCCCAGCCACAACCGGGTAGAATCGATCTGGGACTGTTTTGAGGAGCTTCTTGACCATGGTTGGGTCGTTGAGTGTCCCACCCAGGTTGGCATACCTCTCCGCCATACCGCTGATCTTGCCGGCATAGTCATCCAGTAACTCCCCATCCCTCATGCAGAACAAATCAAACTCGCCCTTCAAGGTTGAAAGGCGTGCAATCTTGACACGATCAACTCTGACGAACCTCGTTTTGAGGCAGTCCGAGAGCTCTTTCGCTGTCTTCTTCTGCGTGACCTGCAAGAGAATGTCCTCCGGGAGTGCTTGCAGAAGCTGCGCCCTCACTGTCTTGTCCTTTTGTGCCTCCACGGCTGCACCTTCCACTGGAGCCACAGCCTCCCAGAGGCCTTGCGCATCCAGGAGCGCCTCCACCTTGATAGCCCATGTGGTGTAGTTCGTCGAAGTCAACATCGGGTACTGGAACGATACTCCACCACCATCTCTCACCGCTGCGGCTTGAGGAACCATCACCATGGACTCGCAACGAAGGATCTTGGGCATACAGAGGTGGCTCTGATATTACTTGTTGGTGCTGAATCTGAAGGTGGACTGAAAATTCTAGCATCGGGTGTGTTTGGCAGGGATTCAGCTTCTCCAAATTCCGTGAATCTGGTGAAGCTGAAAATTCTAGCTTTACCAGATTCGTGAAGCTGAAGCTGTGAGTACATTAAGAGTGTTTAGATAGATCATCTTGTTTACATTTTAGATAAAAAATATAAATTTAATTCAATTTATTTTAGCCTACAAGTTTCAAATTTCAGGTAAAACTAGAATCTGGAGCTCTACCAAACAGGCCCTAAACGCTTAGGAACTGTATTCTATCCGGCAAAAGGAATAACTGAATACCAGTTCAAACAGAGAGTGCGAGAGACACAGCAATTTGGGCTATAGGAAGCGCAGCTTTCTTCTGGTGTTTCAGATCCATTTATTCAGAGTTTGCCAACGCACTCCACGCAACTGACTTGCCCGAGTCTTGTGCTAATCACCACAATTTTCACGTGTGATCTAGGACAAGTAAACAACTGAAAACAGAGACCTTGACATGAACACAGCATGCCACAGGTCTGAACAAACTTACGCAAAAACAGAATGGAATAACACCCATAGGCATCAGGTTTAAACTAACACAGGTGCACTCCACCTTGGCGAGGTCCTCGCCACCGAGCCTACTCATGATTGCGGCCTGCAGATCAGCCGGGAGGGACACGAAACACCGCGGAAGCTATTTGCCATTCTTTTTAGATAAAGGATTAAAATCCGGTCTCTGCAAAAGCACACGACCGATCGTTTACAAGTATCGTTTACAATTGTAAGCCATAAAACATTATTGCGAACAGGTGTAAATTGCGAACAAGTAGTCGTCTAGTTAGAGATTTCAAGTCTGTCTATAGAAGAAATAAGAAGAATAGAGTTTGCACATTGTTTTCTAAGTAGAACAGGTGTAAAACTAAATTGGACAGGAAGTCTATGTCTTGTTTAAGATGAAAGGAATTTTTTGGAATAGCAGAGGTCTGTGTGACTTGGCTAAGTCTAGATTCCTTTCAGATACTTCCAAAGAGCTGCAATTAGATTTTATTGCGATTTTGGAAACGGGTAAGAAAGTCTTTGCTGCCAATACTCTCAATAATTTGTGCGGGGGCAGGAATTTTCTTTGGCATTGGTCGGAACCTCATGGGAGGTCGGGTGGAATCGCACTAGGAGTTAATCTTGATATTTTTGATATTGGCAGCATTGAGGAAGGGGATTTCTATATTAAATTCCATCTGAGATGCAAAGAGGATGGCTTTCAGTGGATTTTGGTTGCAGTTTATGGGGCTGCTCAACCAAAATTTAAAGAGGCCTTTCTCGCTGAACTGGTTCGCTCTTGTAGTAAGGAATCTTTACCCATTCTTATTGGTGGTGATTTTAACATCATTAGGAGTTCTAGCGAGAAGAGCAACAATCGCTTTAATGATAAATGGCCCTTTTTATTTAACGCGGTCATTGATAGCTTGAACTTAAGAGAGTTGCAGTTGTCGGGTCGTAGATTTACTTGGGCCAATTCATTAGAGGTTCCTACTTTTGAAAAATTGGATAGAGTCCTAGTGAGTTCGGATTGGGAACAAAAATTTCCGTTGTCGACAGTTGTGGCGCTTAGCCGTGAGTTGTCTGATCATACTCCGTTATTGCTTAATACTAGAAATGGTACTCATGGTGCTAAGCATTCCTTCTTTCGTTTCGAAGTATGGTGGTTGATGCGGGATGGGTTCCATAAGCTTGTTTCGGATGTATGGAAAGAAAAGCCTAGAGGACTCAGTGCTTTGGAGATTTGGCAATATAAGATTAGGAGATTGAGGCAATTTCTTAGGGGGTGGGCTAAGAATGTGAGCGGTTCTAATAAAAAAGAAAAAAAAAGCTGATTAGGAGAGCCGAGGGCCCGGACAAGAAGGCGGAATCGGTTTTGCTTAGTCCTCGGGAGGTGGAGCTTAGGCAATCCCTTAAGCGAGACTAGTTTCTCTTCTTAGGAAGAAGAAGTTTATTGGTATCAAAGATCGAAGTCTATGAGGCTTCTTGAGGAGATAGAAATACTAAGTATTTCCATCTAGTTGCTAATGGTAAACATAGGAAGACTAGAATATTCCAATTGGAGGCGGGAGGAGGGCTAATTAGAGGTGAGGAAAACCTTAAGAATTTCATCACCAAGTATTACAAAAATCTGTTTGGTTAGCGAGAGAAATACTTTCTCTATGGATGAGTCTCAAAGAGAAGATATTCCCCGGTGTCGTGGGAAAATGAAATTCTTGGAGCTCGGTTTACTTCTAAGGAAGTTAAAGACTCAATTTTTCAGATGAATCGCAATAAGGCTCAGGGGCACGATGGTTTTCTGTTGAGTTTTATCGAGAATTTTGGGGCTCATTAAGGATGACCGATGGCCATGTTTCATGAATTCCACAAGTGTAAAATGCCTCTTTTAGGTCTAAACTTTGGAACAATTACATTGGTGCCAAAGTTGAATGAGGTGAAACAAATTCAGCGATCTGAGACCTATCTGTTTATTAAATGTGAGCTTTAAGATCTTTACAAGGTTGTAGCTAATAGAGTGGCTTCAGTTGCTCGATCGATTGTGAGTCCTTCGCAGACCGCCTTTATGTCGGTAGGAACATAATGGAAGGGGTAGTTATCTTGCGAAACTTTGCATGAATTGAAAAAGAAAAACTCAATGGAGTGGTACTCAAATTAGATTTTGAGAAGGCTTATGACAAGGTTAGATGGGATTTTCTCCAGCAAGTTCTTAGGATGAAAGGTTTTTCCGAGTTATGGTGTAAATGGATTGAAAATATTGTTAGTAAAGGAAGTGTGAATGTCAAAGTGAATGATGATCTGGGGCGATTCTTCCAGACTAAGAAAGGTGTGAGGCAAGGGGATCCTCTTTCTCCGATTTTGTTTAATCTGGTTGCGGATATGCTTGCTATTTTGATAGCTAGGGCTAAGGATAATAACCAGTTTAGGGGCATAGTTCCGCATTTAGTGGATCGAGGTCTATCGATCCTCCAATATGCGGATGATACAATCCTCTTTGTGGAGCATGATTTGAAGGAAGCTGTGAATTTAAAGCTAGTCTTGTGTGTTTTTGAACAGTTGTCAGGACTTAAAATTAATTTCCATAAAAGTGAGATATTTCTATTTGGTGAGGCTCAGACCTACAAGAAGGAATATGTTCATCTTTTTGGATGTAGAGAGGGGTTTCTTCTTTTTAGATATTTGGGTATTCCAATGCATCACAAGAGACTTAGTAATAAAGATTGGATTTATGTGGAGAGATTCCAAAAGAAACTCGCTAGTTGGAAGGGTAAGCTTCTTTCAGTTGGTGGTAGACTGGTATTGATTAATTCAGTTCTCTCTAGTCTACCCTTGTATATGTTATCATTTTTTAAGGCTCCTAAGGGGGTGATTAAAAAACTGGATTATTATAGATCTTGGTTTTTCTGGCAAAGTGATGAACACAAGACAAAATACAGATTAGCTAGATGGTCGGTGCTTACTAAACCCAAAGATGTGGGTGGACTGGGAATTTTAGATTTGGAATTGCAGAATAGGTGTTTATTAGGTAAATGGTTATTTAAACTACTCAATGAGGAAGGCCTTTGGCAAGACCTACTTCGAAGGAAATACTTGCATAGTAAGTCCATCTCTCAAATCACCAGAAGGGTGGGGGATTCTCATTTTTGGTCAGGATTGATGAAGGTTAAAGATCAATTCTTGTCTATGGGTTCCTTTCAGATTAAGGATGGAAAGAGCGCTAGATTTTGGAAGGATATTTGGATTGGCACCAAGCCTCTTATGGAGGTATATCCCAATCTATATAGTATTGTTAGGAAGAAAGAGGTTTCAGTGGCTGAAGTTTTACAATCGGTCCCGCTTAACGTTTGTTTCCATAGATCTTTGGTGGGATCCGCTTTAACAACTTGGTTTGATCTAGTGTCAAGAGTTGTTAACGTTTCATTAACGCAAGATAGGGACAAGTTTAGATGGGATTTGTCTAGTAGGGGTACCTTTTCGGTTCATTCCATGTATGATGCATTGATTCAGGAAAGTTCTATTCCTAGGAAGTGTGTCATTTGGAAGTTAAAGATCCTTTGAAAATCAAGATCTTTCTTTGGTACTTAAGGTGCAGAGTTATTCTTACAAAAGACAATCTTGCCAAAAGACAGTGGCAGGGAAGTATTAAATGTTGTTTTTGTAATTCTGTTGAAACAATTCAGCACTTGTTCTTTGATTGCCTTTTGGCGAGATCTATTTGGAATACCATCTTCATTACTTTTGGCATTCACTCTCCTCGTAGTGTTTCTGCTTTGTTTGGTTCTTGGCTAACGGGTGTTAACTCTAAGCTGAAATACCAAATTTTAGTAGGAGCTGCCATGTGTTGGTCCATTTGGTTATATAGGAATGATTACATTTTCAACAGAAGGTCTTTTAACTCATTTGTGCAGTGATCTTGAGGAGCGTATTGGATCGGAAGTCGGTCTCCGCTGTCTAAAGAGGAAGAGAAAGGGCTTCTTTTAAGAGGTTGCAGGATGTTAGAGACCGTTGTTTGGGAGTTCTTTGCCAAATTTGGTTGGAGAAGAAGTCTTACAATTGGGGCCTAGAGCTTGTCATTGTATTTCTATAACTTTGTTATTTGTCTTTTGTTGGCGGAATGTTGGTACGTTGTTGGCATTAGTGCCGGTTGTTATTTTCGTTGTATCTTTTGGGGTTTGTAACTTTGGCTGTATTCACCCTTGTGTGAAGAGGCCGGACGGCGTCCTTTATCTAAAAAAAACATTATTGCGAACAAGACATCGAAAACCAAATCAAAAGCCAATTCTATAATTGCTTGTCCATCCGCTCTTGGCAAAGATTTCCAATGACACCATCTCTAATGCCCTGCTTGCCAATCGGATGCTCTCTTTGTTGTTCTCAGCTTGCAACAATGCCCAAAACCGTAGACAGTATGTTCCTCTGAAAATAACCTGCATAGGAGTAGAGGAATGTTTTTTCTCAAAGACTAAATCATTACGAGTACACCAAATTGCCCATAATAAGGCAGCACCACCAACCAGAATAATTCTTTTTTCACTCTTCTCAATGCCTATTAACCAATTTCCAAGCAAATGAGACATAGATTTTGGCGGAGACAAACCAATGCCAATATGCACAATTCGCCAAATAGTTTTTGCAATGTGGCAATCAAAGAAAAGATGTTTGATTGTTTCATTACAATTGCAAAAACAACATTTCTGATTCCCATGCCATTGTCTTTTAGCTAAATTATCCTTTGTTAAAATTACTCCTCTTTGTAAATACCAGAGGAAAATTTTAATTTTTAATGGGAGCTTGACTTCGGATGAATTATGATGGAGCAGGTCCCTTGATTCATCAAATAGACATACATAGATCGAACAGAGAACTCCCCATGTCTATGGAGACTCCAGGAAAAAGTCTCCCTACCACCAGGAAGCTGACAATGGGCTATCTTTGCAACAAGATTGTACCAAGCCGTTAATTTATCCCCCACTAATAATCTGCGAAAGGTAATATTTGGTGGCATCTGAGTCATGACCTTTGCGACCGTTTCATGAGGGTTATGGACAATATTATACAGACTTGGAAATTGAACTTTAAGCGGTGAAGCACCCACCCAAGTGTCTTCCCAAAATCTAGTTTGTGTACCATCACCAATTCGAAAGGATCCACAATTCAAGAATTCATCCTTGACCTTCAATAGTCCTTTCCAAAATTGTGAATCCACAGGTTTAGTCTGTATCTGAGATAAACATTGGGAGCTTAGATATTTATTTCTAAGCAAGGTCCGCATAAATCCCATCCTCATTAAAATGGCTTAAATAGCCATTTACTTATCAAGCATTTGTTCTTAGTCCTCGGATCGGCAATACCGTGCCTCCACGATCTTTAGGGCGACACAGATATTCCACTTTGCAAAGGCGATATTTTCGCTTATCATTATTACCTTGCCAAAAAAACCGCGATCGATAAACATCTAGTCTTTGTAAAATACCCTTGGGAACTTCAAAAATAGACATCATGAACATAGGAAGACTACTTAGTACTGAATTTAATAGCACAAGTCGCCCCCCATAGGAGAGGTATTTGGCCTTCCAAGTACTTAGTTTGCGTTTAAATCTATCCTCGATTGTACTCCAGTCTGCATTACTTAGTTTGCGGACATGCATCGGGATACCTAAGTACCGAAATCGGGTATGACCCAATCTCACAACCAAACAAGTCAGTATATTCTTGTTCGTGTTGTTTTGCTTCACCAAAGCAAAACATCTCACTTTTATGAAAATTAATTTTTAGACCTGATAATTGCTCGAACACACAAAGCAATAGCTTCATATTTTTAGCTTGTTCGATGTCATGATCCATGAATAGAATAGTATCATCGCATCTTATAAAAATCGATAAACCATCTTCTATAAGATGAGGAATAACACCTCGAATTTGGCCATCTTCTTTCGCTCTCTTAATCAAAACCGCGAGCATATCTGCCACAATGTTAAACAGTATTGGAGACATTGGATCACCCTGTCGAAGACCTTTTTTAGTTTGGAAGTAATGACCAATATCATCATTAACTTTAATGCCCACACTACCTCCAGTGACAAAATGTTCCACCCATGAACACCACTGTTGGCAGAATCCCTTCATACGGAGGGTTTGTTGAAGAAAAGACCATTTTACCTTATCATAAGCCTTTTAAAAGTCAAGTTTTAATATGACACCATTGAGTTTCTTAGCATGTAATTCATGAATAGTTTCATGTAATATCACAACCCCTTCCATAATATTCCGACCTGGCATAAATGCTGTTTGTGACAATCCTACTACTTTATTGGCCACTCTCATTATCCTGTTAGTAGCCACTTTTGTGAAAATTTTGAAGCTCACATTGAGCAAACATATAGGTCTGTATTGTTGTATTTTTGTAGCATCTTTAATTTTCGGTAGAAGGGTAACGATGCCAAAATTGAGGCTAAACAAAGGTAACTGCCCATTATAAAATTCATTAAACAATGCCATAAGGTCCCTTTAATAATATCCCAGAAAACCTGATAAAATTCAGCTGGGAATCCATCAGGGCCAGACGATTTATTGTGCTCCATTTGAAACACCGCCTCTTTGACCTCTTGTTTAGTAAACTGCGCAATAAGAATGGCATTTTCCTCTTCAATTACCTGAGGCAAGTCATGAATATGTGTCTCCACCATACTAAAAGTATTCTCCTCTGGTGGTCCAAATAGCCTCTTATAATAATTTGTGATATACTCTTTTAATTGAGTATCACCCACAATTATGCCATCGTCATGATCTAATTTAAAAATACGTTGTTTCCTATGTTTACCATTAGCAACCAAATGGAAGTATTGGGTGTTATTATCACCTTCAAAAGATTTTTGTTTTAGCTCTCTCATACCATTTAATTTCATCTTACCTCAGCAGATGCACCAGTCTCTCTTTAAGGTACATTTTCAAGGTTAATTCCTGATCTGAGAGAACCGTGTGTTCCTCTCTCTTTGCAAGATCATCGATGAGAGAAATAATCTTTTTCTCTCTTTTTGTTATGACCATCGGCATTTCTCGCCCAACCCCTTAAAATTGCGAAGAGACCTGATCTTATTTTGCCATTTTCTATAGCGGTACCATCGGCTATTTGCCATTCTTGTGGCGATGTCCTACAATAGACTCGGGACAGCCCGTCGGCGGCGCTTTCGAGCGCTGCGCCCGAGGCGTCGGCCTTGAGCGTCGACCATGGCATCTAGGTGCGGGGCGAGGCGGCTCAAGGAAGAGCGCGTCGATGCATGCCCAATCGTGGCCGCGTTCTGCGTCGCCGATGAGGTAGCCGTAGAGTATGACAAGATTCCGTGCGCGAAGCTTAGGGCGGCGACCTCGGCGCGGCCACCTCGGCAGCACGCCTCGCTCCTCCAACGCCGCGAGCTCGAGATTGTGTCTGGGGCGAGAGTTGACGCTGCCATACCCACTTGCTCTGGAAGCTGGCGCTTCGGTAGCGTGGCGCAAGGGACAAAGCCCACGTCGAGGAAGGCTGCGTCGGTGATGACAACGAGGCGACAGTGGGGAGCCTTGGTGCCCCACTGGCCAGCGTCGATGCCTTTGTGCGGTAAAGGGCGCCGGAGCGTTGTGAGCATTTGGATCGGGTTTTTTTGTGGCTCGAGGCACAATGGACACGGTCCGTTCAAAGCCTAGCCCTATACGAAGTGGATCGTACCGGACTAGTATGATACTGTAGCACGGGTCATACCGGGTTCGAGAATTGGACACGATGGGCAGCATGAGTTGTGTTGGATCCAATGACCTAAGGTATGAAGAAGCTCCATAAGAAGGTTAGCGACCCACAAAGCATCAACGCCGTAGACACACCTAACAGCACAAATACATCTCTCTGGTAAAGCAATTCAATTTTGGTGTCCAACAATTTCAAGGGCAGAATCTAATATGGTTTGGCAATAAATGGGAGACTTGGAATTATTGTTGCAGAAATACGTTTCCCCACAGAACGTGTACACGATATTTAGCATGTTAGCACCACGGCCCAACCTTTATCTACATCGGTTCTAGTATATACTAACCTTGCTTTCATGCTGCAATACAAAGAAAGATCGCCATTACTAACCCTCAAGACAAGGACAGAGAGCAGAGGATTAGTACTCAGTTGGCAGGAGCCAATTAAGAGCATAACAATATATTCGAGCGGGCCTTTTGCATAGCCATGACCCAATGACATCTGCTACCTGTATGGCCGATTGCAACAATCCAGTTCAAGTCTATCAATAAAATGTTGGTACAAATTAATAATCATACAGCATTGGAAGAAGGCCGTCCATGTCGTGCCACCACCTCGCTAAGCGCATGGCTTTGGATTCCATATCCGCAGGCAGCCATAGCACCCTTGGCCGCTTTACCTGCTCAAGACGTACTTCTCCTTCGGCTCCACTCGAGGTGCGTCGACCTCCGGCGGTCGGAGGAGAGCGAGGAGCCAACGTGGCCATGCGCCGCCTTCTGAGCTCGTGGCTGCGATGAGGTCACGCGGTGGTGCAGGTGCACTCCGCATTGGCGAGGTCCTCGCCGCCGAACCTGCTCAGGATCGCGGCCTGCCCATTGACAATGTTATATAACTGAAATGGAGATTTTTTTCCCCATTCTTTCGCATTGACTTTTGACTTTTCGTGAACAGATTGGCAAGGGCTCTGTTTGTTGTACAAGGAGAATTTCCTTGACATTTAACTTGGGGGTTTGGTACCAGAAGATTCCTCGATTCGGTTTCTTTCACATTATGCATATGTGCCATGTAGGGAGTGTCCTGGAGAACTTAAGTGTTTTTTTACGTAAATAATACTCAAATTTTGAGGCTTTAAATCTTGATCTAATAGATGAAACCAATTTATCTCATCTCTTCCCAATCGATTATTTTATCAAGGAGTTGTTAATTTTTAGGTATTAGATGGGGAACATTATTCTTTTCTATATGGCCTTGTCACGTCAATTATATACTAGTTTTACATAAATTATATTATGTAAAAAATAATGTGACATTTTGTTACAAAAGGAATATTATTCTTTTATGTATGGCCTTTTATATCAATTATCTACAAGTTTTAAATAAATTAAATTATGTAAAAAATAATGTGACAATTTGTATAAAAAGAGAACAAAACAAGCTATAAGGAACACAATAAACAAAAATGGGGATCACAAAGTCAAAATGATAAATCATAATATGGATTACAAAGCAATATCTAATAGACAAAAAAATTAAGTGCTCACAAACCAAAAATACATTCAAGTGCTATTTAGCAATTCTCAAGATTTTTTTCGTTCCTGAATTTTGTAACTTACGTGGATAGATATTATAATACTTATACTTATATTTAAGAATGTATGTCACCGAAGGATGGCCAGCAGCTTGTGCTCCGGGATATATGGAATTCCATTTGAGTGGCATCAACTCAAGTTAGCTAGTAAATGACCAAATATCTAACAACCTAGATCGCAGTCAACCTATGACTGACTTTCTTACTATGACATATGAATTAATTACTTACGGACATGAATTTTCAATTAGTTATTAGATTTATTGCAAGCCTTGAAGTTGCCAAATCTGTAGGAATTTGCACTTAATTAACTATCGATCGTTAGGCAAAACAAGCATGCGGATTTGAGAATCTCGGATTTACTCGTGTAGACATGAAGAAAAGAGTATATTCGAAGAGGTCATTGAAGACAACAAGGTGACACTGGAGGGGTGTTGGAATATACGGAGAAAAAAGCATCAGAAGATGTGAATTTTTTTATTCTATTCTATTCAAGTTGATAACCAATATTTCCTGGGTTGATTCTAAGGTCTTGTTTGGCAGAGCTTTATATCCCAACTCCACCTTAGATTTGAAGCTTTTAGGCTAAAATAAAGTGAATTAAGTTTATATTTTTAGTCTAAAATGTATGCAAGATGACACACCTATAAACTTTCTTAATGTACCCATAGCTTCAGCTCCATAAATTTTTGAAGCTAGGAATACCCTACTCCACCAACTATATAGATTTTGGTGGAGCTGAAACTGTACCAAATACCTCCTAAAATTTAGTGAGATTTGGGCTGCTGCTTCCTGCCTGTTCGAGTGAACTCGTGAAACGGCAAGCTTAATGGCGAGGATGCAGGGGATGCGGAGGGCTTAAATATGGCTAGTAGCAGAGAGCTCGGCATTGTGATGCAACTTGGGCATCGGCGAAGAACTCGGCCAAGGCAACCAGCGTGGTGAAGAAGTCTTGCCAAGGCGTGGAGCGTGGAGAGCTGCTGGTGGCAGCGCTTGGTGGCTGGAAGAGAGAGGAGGGAGGAGGTGAGGCTAGCCAGTGGGCCCGAGGCGGTCTGAGGCCCATCGCCGATGCTGACAGCGGTGCTTCATCGAAGAGATCGCCATTCACCGTAGCTAGAAAAAAGTAAAGCGATTTAGGGATGGTTTTGGATAGGCTCAACGGTGGTGCTATGCTATTCCGTAAATCTTGAAAATTTTTGTACTAGTAATCCAATGATCATAATTTCCATTTTCTTAGTTTTATTTAATTTGCTACCGTGGTTTGCAAGTTAAAATTCTTCAAACTTATTTGTTTTAGTCTATTTTTTAATTTTAGGGCACTTGAGTTATGAGCAAAATTTTTGAAAAATTATATTATTTTTATCATGAATCCTAGTATTTTATAAAATTGTTTGACATGGTATATTACTTTGGGTTTTTGAGAGTTCCTTTCATGTATTGGGTTAGGTATTCCAAAAGATTTTAATTCAATATTGGAATTTGGAAGCAAAAGGGAAATTCCAGAAATAATTCAAATAAAAAGAACTCAAGTATGCAGTAAAGTCATAACAAGCCACTTTATTTGTTTTGCTCATTTTCTAGGGTGTTACACAACCTACTAATCCAAATCATTTGACAAACTCCAGTAGTTGCTACAATATACTCAGCTTCACATGATGAAAGGGCTACCACCTTTTGCTTTTGTGAAACCTAGTTAATCAAATTTGGTCCTAGGGAAACTACTACACCAGATGTACTTTTCTTATCATCCAAAACCCCTGCAAGATCACTATCAAGATTGCTTTCAATCCTTTTGGAGTACACACAACCAAAATTTAGTGTCCCTTTTAGATATCTCAAAATATGTTTCACTTTGCACCCATATGTTATGTTGTTGGCATCTCTATATGACTTAACGACTATCCGATAGCATATGCAATATCCGGTCTTGTATGTACCAAATATTTGAGACTACCTACTATGATCCTATACATAGTTGAATCAATGGGAGGGTTTGCATTGACCTTGCTCAACTTCAATCTTGCCTCCATGGGAGTTGTGGTCGAATTGTAGTCATTCATCCCACACTTCTCAAGTATCCTTTCAAAATAAGAGGATTGACACAAAGTAATACCTTTTGAATATTGATTTACCTCAATACCAAGGTAGTAGCACACAATCCCAAATCACTCATTTTGAAAGTGCTCTTCATTTGCACCTTGAACTCAACAATATCTGAGATGTTTGGTCCAATTATAATTAAATCATCCACATATACGCCTACAAACAAGATAGTTCCTCCTTGACCTCTCTTATAGTAGAGCTCTCGGTAGTCAGGGAACCTGCTATACCCGCGTCATCGTTGGGGCCGTACAAGACAGCATGCGGAGTACTTGCTAGGGATTATGTGCCCATCAGCTATAGATCATAGACCAGCTGCCGAGGTGATCAGTGGGTGGTTCCCGATGACCTGAAGGACTTGCTGTGGGACAAGCTAAAAGAAGAATTCCAGTTCCCCCAAGGGTTCGAGTTGGTTGCAAAGAAACGTACACTAAGTATCATGTGCACATCATGGAAGGATTGGAAGACGATATTGAATACGAACTATATGAAGAAGAATGAAACGCCAAATTTTAACATGTATCCAAAGATAAGGGAATTTTGGGAGGACTTTGTGGCGTATAAGAATTCTAAAGAAGCCCAAATAGTGAGTCAAAAGAATAAGGCTAACACAGATAAGAATATGTACCCTAACACACTAGGCACTGGTGGCTACGTGAAGAAAATACCTGCATGGGATAGGTGCGAAGAAGAGCTAACCCGCAGGGGTATCATTCCTGCGATGGCCGAGTTGAGTGAACGATCGAAGCACTGGTTGCTTGGGAGGGGGGCTTCTGTCTCAGAAGATGGCAGCTTAAGCTTCGGGAGCGATAGAGACCAGGAAGTGTCACAGAAAATAGCAGATGCTCACGTGCAATCTTCCCAAGGCTTTTTGAGGCCACGAAGGGAGAATGACGAGCTGACCGTTGCCCTGGGTAACAAGGAGCACCTTGGGCGCACCCGAGAAGTTGGTTTGGTGCCGTGGAAAGAAGGCTTGCCAGCTGATGTACCATTGTACAAGTGGCCGAAAAGAATAAGAGAAGATCAACTGGACTGTCAAATACAAGATGTTGTGGCAAGAGTGTTAGCGAAACAGAGAGCGGAGCTGGATAAAGTTGTAAAGCAAGCAGTACAGAAAGCTCTCAGCTCACGACCGCCACCCGATGACAGCCCTCGGAACATCAGTCACGGTGTTCGTAAGAACAGCTACGCATCCACAGAGATACCGGAAGAGCATGGACTCCATTTTACAGTGGATGACATCATAGAACCGACACCGTGCAAGCTGCATTTTCCGCACATGGCATTACCATCAAGGTGGCTGAAGGCAGGGCTTGGCCATGCGGCTCCTCGCAGGTTCTGCACTGCCGCCCAATACCGCTGGGATTCGCCAGGGTCGAAGTAGACAATGTAGTCCAACAATATCACAAAATAGAGGTAGAGATTCCTGGCGAGGACAGAAAAAACAAACTTGGAGAAAACGTGCATTGCTTCCTCACTGTAAGGACCCGAATTCACAAATTCGAATCCACTATGTTTACTGCACTATTCCCAGGATCAACGCTAGTGCACACAGTTTAACATCGGTAAGCATCATATCATACACAACGATAAGAATAATAAGACTTCATTTATTGAATATAACTAGTGTATGATCTTATGATCACTTACGCTTATTGACCTCGCGAGGCAATAATAAGATGAAATAAGACAAATCAAATGAAAGTAGTAGAAAACGTAGTGACTCATCAGTACACCACAGGCGACTGACAAGGCTTGGCCTAGTGACTCGTGTCCACCTGTAACTCTTCCTCCAGTAACGGTGATGACTCCTCCACTGTTGTTGGTTTGTTAAGCAAGGGTGAGTACAACCACACGAACTCAACAAGTTGTGCACAGAATGCAATTCTATCATAGCTATATGCAGGCTTATTCCAAAGGAAGGCTAAGTGGTTTATTTGCAGTAAAGTAGCATTTAAGAACACATACATTACATAGATTGAAAAGACAGTAAAAACAAATAATAACAGTAAGTAGATTCCCTTATTCTCAAATCAAACCCAAGTGTTTATCCTAAGTCAAGTTCCATTGTCCACATGGCATCCTGCCATCCCATAACAATTGTTCATTTTAATTAACTAACCCTTGACTGTAATTCCCGAGCATTGCTCAATACCGTGAGCACGGCTATCCGAATAGTTTGTACACTCTGCAGAGGTTATGCACTTTACCCACATGATACAACCATGCACTACACAGGTGAACGATCATAATAAAGCCTTTACAATGCATCCTCTTAACCTAGTGCTACCCGCTAAGGTTTCAACACTGAAGGGTTACACCACCACAACAGGGCCCCCCTCTTGCGCCATGTGAGTTTCTCTGTACACCTGGACTCACACCACCACGATAGCACTTAAGTTAAGCATTTGCAAATTAGTCAGCTAGGCTGCCCATAACAGACATGTGGTTGCATGATTGACTCAGGTCAAAGGCTCGCAAGGTTAAGTCCTTAGGATTGATTAAAGCAAGACTTACACATACCCTCAGCTCCTTTGAGCCCACCCTGGCACACTTGCCCCTTCCACTTGCTTCAATCGTAAAATAATTACCACCCGGTTGGTTACCAAGCACCACGTGCTACTCACACATCAACATCATTGTGTGACCTCCCCGCCACAACAACTCAATCTCTTTGTGTGACCACACATGACACACAAGTTAACATCATTGTTCCATATTCCATTAGTCAAAATTAATACTCAACATTTCATGTACATGTGATGACGTGGCATGGCTAAGCATTCTAATCCGATCTAACCATCCATGTTGATTTCATTATTAACCAACTATAGTGAACCAACCTAAGGTGACAAGTGGATTATGGCATACAAATATCAAGGTAGGGTGTAATTCAAAGGGTACATTAACTAATCCCAAATTTAAGTTAAAATCATTTGTGCACATAAAATACCATGCATTAAAGTAAATCAAAATAGCAATTTTGCAAACATGGGTGCAACATGATCAAAGCACAACTTGCCTTGCTTAAGCTCCTGGTCTTGGTCTACGGATTGTTCCTGAGTTGCAAATTCCTCGTCCGAAGCCTCGCACAATTCAACGTCTACGCGAATCGAGAAGAAATAGCAAATAAACACCAAAACCAAAGAACAAACAAATTCTAAAAATACAACAAAAATCACCATGGGATAGATCCCAATTTTACAAATTTTGAGGAATTTGAATCACCTCAATCGGAGTTCGTATGAGGGAGTACGAGCCCTCGGAAGTTTTAAATTCCTGAAAAATCCATAAAATCAGAAAATCCGAATATTCTGAATTGTTTTTATAAAGGAAAATACGAATTTCCCACTCCGGCTGTACGGACGACACGTGGTGAAATCTGGACCGCATAAACTCGATCCAACGATCTTAATCTAACCCCTGACGTGGCCGAATGATAACCATCCGATCTAAATCCGATGGCCAATACTTGACCGAGCAGTTCATTGTGCACTTAAATGACGTGGCTTGATCCGACACGTCCGTTGAAGATCCAAGGGTCGTCGTTTTACCCGAGAGGCTTACCGATTCCGAAGTGACGCGGCAAGATCTCAGCGCTCCGATGAGAATCTGACGGCTGGCAATGCTCGAGCTCGGCAATGGCTGGCGGCGGCTTGATTTCACCGGAGACGAAGACGATGACCTCGGCTTCGGCGTTTCGACGATCTCCGGCGAGGATGAAGTAGTGGAATAAGCCGCCTCAGCAGCGAACTTCGGACGGGCCGGGCAGCGGAAGAATCACCGATAGCGACGAAAACTCCTCGGCAAGCCCGGACGAACTCCGGCGACGGCTAGCGCGAGTTCTTGGGCCTCTCCGGTGGCGGCGCAACAGTGAAAAGGCATGGGGATCTGCGGTGAGTCTCGAAAGGGGTTCGCCGGGCCTTAAATACCCGCACACGGCGCGAAAACTCGGAAAGTCCCCATGGACGGTGGCGGCGGCGGAATTCGAACCGGACTCGGAGTCCCGCACGAACACGATGACCCTTGGCTGTTCGATTTAATCCGATGGCCCGGATAGAAGATAAACTCTGAACCGATATGATCTAATAAGGACCGTTCGATCTTGATCCGACGGCCCGCTGCGTTAGGGTTTTTATAATTGACGTGGGCTGATAATGGCCGTTGGATTTCAATCCGATGGTCACGACAATTGCGCGCAATGCGCCTGATCTTTGAGCTTGACCCGATGCTATTCAATCGATTTTCCCGGGATTTTCGATTAAAAATAATTTGAGAAAATAATTTGATTTATTTAAAGCAATGAAAATATTCTAAAAATTCCAAGAAAAATCTTAAAAATACTTTGAGATATTCTGGACTTAAATAAAATATTTTGGTAAAACTTTATTTTAAACTTTTCTTGTCATAATTATTTCTTAACTAAAAGGAATATATTTTAATTTGAAATAATTCCAATAAATCTCAGAAAATCCAAATAAATCCAGAAAATTCACAAAAATAATAAATTGCAATAAAATAATATTAAATAATTAAAATGCCAAAATTTGGGATGTTACACTCTCGTGGCTCAAGAGCTTGATTATATTTGGCTCGGACGATGAGGACGACAAAGACGATGATGATGATCAACCGCACTCTCCACACGCAGACCTATCACCTAGGAAAAGTGCAACTCCTCCATCAGCACTAGTTAGGAAAAGTCCACTCCTCCGACAGCACCAGCCAGAAAAAGTCCAACTCCTCCACCGGCACCACCCAGGAAAAGTCCAACTCCTCCACCGGCATATAAGAAGAATCGAACATCAGCACCATCTCGGAAGTCCGCACCGTCTTATAGCAAATATCGGTCATCTATGAAGTTAGCACATCCTTAGAAGAACTTACCAGCCGAGATGACTGAAGAAGAACGGAAAAAGGAAATAAGCGCTTGCGTAACACTTCACTTCAAAAAGGTGCCATCACCTGAGAAGACTAAAGTTGATGCTAATGCGCAGAAGTTTTTCTTGAGTATGGCAAAAGTCAAAGAGACAGGGCAGATTTCTGAACCTTCCAAAATGTCATACTAGAAGCGCATCTCCAGAAAGCAATACTTGAAGGCGGCTAGTGCTTGAAGCGCGTTGATATCATAAGTTGAAAGAGATCTTTGCTGAAAAACTTCATGCTCACGAGCAAGGTCTAAGGTGGAAGTTCTTTCTGGGGCAACCGCGGGTTGAACCAGCTCATTTAGACCACCTAACAACACAATTGTGGCGCGTCTTTCAGTGGTACATGCAGTAGTGTAAAAATGGTATGGAGGCGCTTCTAGTCAGTACAAAGAATCAAATTTTCAAAATGGGGATAACATTTTCTGGGTATTATTCACCGAATTGTATATGTTGTACCAGCAAGATGCCCTGGATGCGAATGTACTCAGACTGTGGACTTTGTAAGTCTCTATGTATATTATTGTATATTCTTGTACCGTTTAACTGCATGTCTAACTTCTTTTTTATATATGTAGAATGGAGATACCGTAAGGAAAGTAGCACTTTTGTTGTTTAGATAGTGCTTTTGTTGTATATGTCTTCTATGGTCTTTGAACGATGCTGGACCTTTTGTGAAACTGTTTTAGCTGCAACTTTGTTATTTCTCTTGTTCCTTGCTTAGATCTTTTCGACTTTCCCCGAGTGGTTTTCATCCTCCCTTATGTTTAAGCACCCCGTGCGATTAGTGTAGCCCCCGAGCATCGCGAGTTGGCGCTTTGGCCTTTTCCCTCGAGCATGCTTTTAGGTAACTAGACTTTTTCGTCCGGGGTTTCACAATCGAGGGTATAGAGCACTCGGATTTTAGTCGTGATCGTAGGGAAAAGAAAAAGGATGAGAGCTGATACGCAAGCGGGGTTGCACATGTGCAACACTATTAGGTGTAGCCCCTGACTTACTACTTAATTGAGTAACAATTGAGTAGCAAGTCTAGGGAAAGATTCAATGCCCACAGAACATTTTAAGAGTAAAAACGACGTAGCTGCTCTATGTTCCATGAGTTGTTGATGATGGCGCCATCCTCTCGCTTAAGCACCGTAAGCTCTGGGCCGCGTCTTAAGTCGATTTATGTAAGGTCCTTCCCAATTCGGAGATAACTGGTGCTCGTGCTTCTGGCTCTTTATTAGGACCAAATCGCCCTTGGAGAACACTCGGTTTCGGACGTTTCGGTCGTGATAGCGGCCTTGAGGCTGGAGGTATTTGGCCGATCGGACGGGCGACTTCCTTGCCTCCTCCAATCGTCGATGTCTTCCATTCTACTTTCTTCCGACTCGGCCTCCTTGAAATTCGAACCGAGGGATCCAAGGTCAATTTGGTGGGCGAACAACTTCAACCGTAGACCGGAAAAAGGTGGTTTGCCGGTTGCCCCTCTTTGGGGTGGTTCTCGGCCCCAGTCTGCGAAGGCAATTCTTTTACCCATCGGTGGCGTATGGTTGAGCGATTAGAAGATCGTGCCTTTAAGCCTGCGGCACCATGCCGTTTGCCCTTTCTACGACCATTGCTCTTTGGATGAGCCACGGGCGAAGCAAACTTTAATGCCAAGCTCGTCACACGGTCTTGAAATTCTTCTCCTCGGAATTGGGTGCCATTGTCCGTGATAATCTGTTTGATGCGCCCGAATCTTCTGACGATCTCTGGAAAAACTCTTTGGCCTTGGCATTGTGATTGTAGCTACGGTTTTGCTTCTATCCACTTGGTGAATTTATCGGCGACAAAGAGATGAGTGAAACCGCCTTGAGCTTTCTTCAATGAGCCGACCATGTCGAGCCCCCAGACTGCGAACGGCCAAGTGATCGGAATTGTCAGTAACTTCGGCGACGCGTGTATTTGGCGAACAAAAAAGCGGCATCCTTCACGAGTTGGACGATGTCTTCGCATCAATCACAAAGATCGGCGGAAAGAAGCCTTGTCGATATGCCTTGCCCACGAGTGCTTGATGCGCGTGATGCCTGATTCGAGTGGATTTCTCACGAGTAGGTTTCTTCCTTCTTGTTATGATATGCATCGCCTTAGAACTCCGGAGGCACTTTTTCGAAACAATTCTTCGCCTACTATCATGTAATTCTTGCTACGCCGCGAGATGCGCTCTGCCTCTGTTCGATCTTCTGGAAGTTCGTCCTTCAGCAAGTAATTGAGAAAAGGAGCTGTCCAATCTGCGCTGATGACCAGGACCTCTTCTTCAATGGGTGCTTCTTCCGATTTGCCTTGTTCCTGCTTTGGGCTTATTGAGGGCTTATGGAGCTCTTCGACAAACACACCAGCTAGTACTGTTGCCCGAGTGGACCCTAGCCTTGCCGGTTAAATGCCGCTACTTTCGTTGTCCGTCGAACACGTGAATGAGCTCCACCCTATCGAACTTGCCTTCCGCTTCCGTACCTCCGGCAATAGGCTGCCATGTTGTCTTCGACCTTACGACCACTCTTTTGAACTTGATTAATCACCGACGCATAGAGTCGCCCGAATAGTTAGCCATGGGACAGGGGATATCGCAATCTGGCTTGGTGGATGAGTGCCTCGTACTCGGCGGCATTGTTTGATCTTGGGAAGTGGATCTGGAGGGCGTATTTCGGCGCTCACTGTTGGAGAGATGAGGACCACGCCGGCTCTGCGCAGATTGAGCATGAAGAGCCGTCGAAATACATTGTCGATACTCGGCTCTTGATGGTTGTTGGGTTGCAATTCTGTCCATTCGGCGGTGAAGTCGGCAAGTATTTGGGATTTTATTGCCGTTCGCGGCTGAAGGAGATTTCAAAGGCCCCGAGCTCATTGCCCATTTTGCGATCCTCCGGTTGCCTCCGATTGTGGAGTATGTCCCCAAGCGGGAAAGTGGTGACCACCGCAATTGGATGCTCTTGGAAGTAGTGCTTGAGCTTGCGTGAGACGAGCAACACGGCGTACAATAGTTTTTGTACCTGTGGGTAGCGCGCCTTGGATTCTCCGAACACCTCGCTGATGAAATAGACTGGCCGTTGGATTTTCTGGAGGTGTCCTTCTTCCTTCCGCTCTGCGACAATTGCAGCGCTGACTACATGAGTTGTCGTGGAAATGTAGAGCAAAAGGGGCTCTTCGGGCATTGGAGGGACCAGCACGGGTGGGGATGATAAGAATGTCTTCAATTCTTTGAAAGCCTGTTGTGCTTCGGTGGTCCATTGAAAGTTACCTTGCTTCTTTAGAAGTTTGAAAAAGGGCATTCCTCGAGATCCTAGGCGAGAGATGAATCTGTCGAGTGCCACCATGCATCTGGTGAGCTTCTGGACGTCCTTCTGATTGGCTGGAGGTTTCATTTTTAGAATTGCATTGATCTTCTTTGGGTTTGCCTCGATGCCACGCTGTGACACGATAAAGCCGAGTAGCTCTCCTGACGGGACTCCAAAAACGTATTTTTCTGGATTCAGCTTCATCTTGTAAGCCCTTAGGCTTTCGAAGGTTTCCGCCAAGTCAGATATGAGGTCTTCCTTTGCACGGGTCTTGACTACGACGTCGTCGACATATGCCTCCACGTTGCGCCCGATCTGGGAGTGAAAACATCGCTGTATTGTGCGTTGATAAGTTGCGCCAGCGTTTTTCAAACCGAACGGCATTGTGATGTAGCAGAATGCGCCAAATGGAGTAATGAATGAAGTTTTGATGCAGTCTTCTTCTTTTAGCCTGATCTGGTGGTATCCCGAGTAGGCATCTAGAAAACTCAAGAGTTCCTGACTGTAGTCGAATCTACCACTTGGTCTATCTGAGGCAACGAAAGGATCTTCGAGCAAGCCTTGTTGAGATCGGTATAATCAGCGCATCGCCAGCTTTTATTCTTTTTTTGCGAACAAGTACTTGGTTACTTGACCCGATCGAGGATGGTACACTTCTTTTATGAAACCCTCTTTGCTAAAAGCTTTGTGATCTCTTCCTAATGGCTTCTTTTACGTCTTGAGTAAATCTTGAACCGTTGCTTGATGGGCTTGGCCTTCTCGTCGACATTCAAAGAGTGCTCGATCACCTCTCTGGGAACACGGGCATATCGGATGGTTTCCGCGAAGATGTCGGTTGGCGAAGAAAGGTGACGAGCGTCTTCTATTTGGGGTGAGGCTGTCCGATCAAAACTGTCTGGCGAGTTGGATGGGTCGAGGATTACCTTTTGACCCCCTCATCGGGTTTTAGGCTTGCCTGGTCTACTTCTTAACGGCACCTCTCCTTCATCTTCTTGGTGTCTGTTTTGCTGCGGATCTTCTCTCTGTCATCTGCCGCCTCTTGAGCTTGGCCATCTCATGACTTTCTCTGTCGTGAGCGAGCAGATATTGACATCCCTCGTATTGAAATGATACCCTTTGGCCTGGCATCTTCATGACGAGATAAGTGTAATGTGGCACGGCCATGAACTGGCGAGCCGAGTCTTCCTAGGATGGCGTGATACGCCGTCTGGAAGTCGGCCACTTCAAAGTTGAGGTACTCGATTCGAAAGTTCTCCTTGGTTCCAAACGTGACTGGCAAGGTGATTTGTCCGAGTGGCACCGAAGAAGTTCCGGGAATTACTCCATGGAATGGTGATGAGCCCCGCTTTAACTCAGAACGGGGAATCTTCATGTCGTCAAAAGTTTTGGAGAAGAGAACATTGAGCCCACTGCCTCCGTCGACCAGCACCCTCTTGAGTTTAACATTGTGCACCACCGGGTCCAACACCAGCGGGAATCTGCCAGGATAAGGGATGTGATCCGGATGATCGAGCAGTCAAAGGTAATAGGAGCCTCGGACCATCGAGATCTTGGGGAGGCTAGCGGCATGGCGGCGTTAGCGTCCTGGCCGTGAGTTTTGCTTCCGCTTTGACTCGTAAGCCATTGAGCCTCCGTAGATGTAATTGAGCTCCCGTTCCATCTTTTGATATTCGCCCTCATCATCTTCATGGGAGTCTTGCTTTTTTTTGTCTTCTTCTTTTGCTTCGCCTCTGGCTGGTCGCTTTCTGGATTCCTTGGCAAATCTTCTCAAAGTGAAGCAATCTTTGGCGGCGTGTTTGCCTTTTGGATGAAAAGGACAAATAGCCTCCATTACTGTATCGTAGTCGTCGGTGCGTGGCGTGCGATGCCGGCCTTGCTCGGCTGCTGCCACTATTTCTTCAGGCTTCTGTTTCCTGTCGCGTTGTCTTGATGATTCGGCGTAATCCCTTTTGTCTTTTTGTAAGTGGCGATCATCTGCTTACGGCGAGCATCCGAGGCCGTCGCGTAACGGTCCGCCAGTTCGAACATCTCCTTTACAGTGGACGGCGGTTTTCGAGACATCTTTTTGATCAGGTCGGGGTTGTTGACGCCCTTCTGGAACGCGGCGATGACTGCCGCTTCCGAGATGTCCCTGATCGTATTCTTCTTTTGCATGAAGCGCCGGATGAATTCTCGGAGCATCTCATTCTTTTTCTGGTGGAGTTGGTATAGGTCCCACTGCGTTCCAGGTCGCTCGTAAGTGTCCTGGAAGTTGGTGATGAATTGTTCACAAAGATCCTCCCAAGAATCTATGGAATTTGCTGGAAGTCCTATTAGCCATGCTTGAGCCGAAGAGGTGAGCATGACTGGAAGGTAATTAGCCATCACATTGCGATCGCCCCCGGCAGCCATGATCGCAAGGGAGTAAACTTGGAGCCAAGCTTCGTGATCTCTCCCCATCAAACTTGGTGATGCTCTTGGGTTGAATCGCCGGGCGAGACCACTCGGCGGCGGGGTGGCAGGATGCCCTCAATAGGGCCATCGTTACGCCTTCGTGGAGAACGTCGATAGGGTGATCTAGCTCGCCGGTCGTCATTTTCCCCTCCACAATAGCGAGGGTTAGTACGGTGATCGTCCCGATCGTCGTGGCCAATGCCAAAACGCTCGTAGTTATCTCTGCGCCTACGGCGCTCTTCATCTTCCCGATCACGCCGCCTGGCATTTAAATCCATGCGGAGGTCCCGGCTGATGTTATGCCGCGCGTCTTCCCCGCACGGAGCTCTACTTTGTATATTGCGAGCCGTGTCATTGCTAGCGACTGCGAGCCGACGAGGCGGGTTCAACATGGCTCCTCCTAGTGTTGTTGAACCGCTGCCGCCGCCACCATAGCCTGAACCTGGGCTACGATCGGAGCGGCAGGGCTATCAGGGCCGAGCAGTGGCCCTAAAGTATCAAGAAGCGTCTTGGAGGCGACAATGTTCTGCTGAGGAGTTTGGAAAACCGATTGGTTTCCCATCCTCGTCTGCAAGATTTCTTCATTGACATTGCGGCCTCGATTGCGGAGAAGTTTAGCGGCCTTCTTGCCGGGCGCTCTTCTTCCTCGGCATTCTTTGCATCTTTACATTCTTTGAGACTCCGTTCGCGGTCTTCGATCATAAGCGCTGCGAAGGCTCTGAAACTTTCCGATTCATCTTGATTGGAGGAACAAGAAGATGAGGAGTATTGACCCTCAAGTCCGAAGTGGTTTTCGGTGTATTTAACCACTCGGGGTTCGCTATTAGCTTGGTTCCATCTCAAGGCGGGGTTGAACTACGGCTTACCGTCGAGACACGATGGCCATGCTTGCTCTGATCCGAGTGGTTGTCGGTTAAGGGAACCTCGAATTGCTTCAGATTGGGCCGATCCGAATCTGAAAGGGAAAGATGGCCAAGATCGTCGGTGATGAAAGCGAAACGCCGGGGCCGGTGTGAAGGTGGCCATGCTTTTGATGAAGATCGCCATCGAGCTTGCCAAGATTGATCTAGCGCAGCCCCTACTGGGCGCGCTAACCGCCGAGGTTTGTTACCGACAATAATTAAAAAGGGGCTAATATTTGGATCGAAGCTTCGATGGTAGCACAAGACACACGATGTATACAGGTTCGGGCTCTCGCGGTGGAGATAATACCCTAGTCCTGTGCTCTGGAATTATGAGTAGCTAACTTATTTGTTGATGATGTTGTGTGTTGATGGTTCCCCGCCCCTCCCTTTATATAGCAGAGAAGGGCGGTTACAATAGGGAATCCCACTCGGATACGAGATGGAAATTTCACCCTCATATCTATCCGACTCTATATCAGTTTGGATTACAATCATCCTTTGCCTATTTGACTCGGTTTCCCTTAGCTGGGATTTGTCCTGATTCTTCACGCCTTGCTCAATTTGATCCACCTCCGGCCTTCGTAGTTGGCTTGGCACAGGTTTCGCTGATTGGGCCTCATGAGTCGCCTTGTGGGCCCCCGGGGCATATATCCCCCACACTTCTCCTTCTCCTTCTTCAATTTCAGCATGCACAGATGATGTTGTGGCTTGAGGATGCTCAGCTGTAAATGAAGTAGTGGTAGGTGCCCAAGGGCTACAACTGGTTGTGTAATAGGAATCAATAGTTCGTCCTCAACATCATCATCATCATTATCAACAAAAATACTCTCCCCCTGAACATATGCCTCTGTACCATTTGCCTCCAAAAGATTGAACTCGAGAAGGTCCAGCAGTGTCAAGATGTAGTAGCTGTCCTTCACTCTACCTTTTGCCTAGCAAAGTGGAAGACGCATCTCCAAAAGTAACACTTTCAGCACGAGATGCACAGTGAGGGAGAGAACCAATTTTATCACCGGACATGTGGCGTGAGCATCCGGAATCAACTAGCCAAAAGTTCTCCTTCCTCGCGCGAGAAGCCTACATAAAAACAGAGAATGTTGAGGCCTCGGTACTGAGGTTAGAAATAAGATGTTTAGGAATCCAGTACTGAGACACACGACGAGTAGGCACAACACGATTATGCTTGTTCACAAAATCAGATTTGCCCTTTCTCGTGTTTCTAGCAACAAAAAGTGTTTGCATCACCTTAGGCACAAAATGAGGAGTAAAATGTGCCTTCCTGAAATTAGACCTAGCCTTAGCTTTTTCTTTCTTTTGATGTTCGGCTAGCCTAAAACAAAAATCTACTAAATGTCCATCTCTACCACAATGAGTGCAATTGTACTTAACATGATGTTTAGCTTTAACAATAGAAGCAACATTTGCATTCATCACGATGAAAGATAAAACACCAAAGAGACTTAAAACAATTTTCTTAGGCTCATTGACAATTTCAAATTTTCCACTTTCAAGTACCTTAACAACGGTGGGAGCATGTGATTTATGATGAGCATAAGAATCAAAACCTAAACCTTTATTATGAGTGTGACTCTTGATTGATCCAAAATCATGTTCAGGTTTTTCTTTCCTGTAGTGAAACGTTCTAAAGATTTTTCCAAATAATCAACTTTTTGAGAAAGAGTTAAACAGTTATCGCAGGGAATGTCCACTTTTCCTTTTTGGTTGCGACAAGTTGAGCATAAAAGAATATCATGAGTGAGCAGAGCATCTGTCATTTGAGAAACTCTAGCATTTGCATCATGCAACTTCAATTCTAGTGTGGAGCATTTAGAACAGCGAGTTGTATCATGCAAATCAACAGTTGAACAGCTAGCATTTGTTATATGTTTCTCATTTTCCTTCTTTTCAGCATTGACTTTCTCTAACAAGGTAACATGTTCTTTCCTAAGCAAAGTAAGCTCATTGTAAATCAAGTCACATGATTTGCAAGCATCATCATCAGGAATCAAATATTTAAATCTATCAATTTTAGCATTCAAAGATTCCATAAGAACATCATGTTTCTTAATTTTCTTGTCACGTTTATCAAGCAATTTACCAAGACGAGCAATAGCCAATTCATCGTAAGAAGGTTCTACCTCATTGAAGTCGCTGTCGTGATCGTCCTTGGTGAAGCTTTCATCACTCTTGGCCATGAGACACAACCCTGTCAGTTCATGCTTGCTTAGACCTGTTGTGTCATCTTCACTGCTCTCCGAATCCACATCGCTTAAATTTACTTGTTCAAGAGCGGAAAGGACCCAGTGGACAACTTTGCGGTTTACAAAGTTTCTCTTCTTGCTACTGTTTGGAGAGAACTTCTTCTCTTTTCTTTTGTCATTGTCCTTCTCCTCTCTTGATGTTTTACCTGCAAGTTTAGGACAATTTGAACGAATGTGATTGAGATCACCATACTCATAGCATCTTGGAGGGCCACCACCAACTCTCTTCCTCATTCTCACATTCTGCAAAGTTTTATTAAAACGAGAAGAGAGTAGTGCCAAGTCTTCTTCTGGAAATTCCTCAATCTGTTCGTCGGTTAGTGAAGACAAGGAAGACAAAGCAAAACTTGAAGAAGCATTATTCTGAGACATGCTAGATTGGGAGGTCAATGCAATTGATTTATGATCATTCTTCCTGGTAAGAACATCCAATTCATGAGTTTTTAATTTAGAGAAAAGAACATCTACAGTGAGTGAACTCATGACAGTTGATTCTCTAATGGATTTAACTTTCATCTCCCAAATAGACACATCTAATGCACCAAGCAGTTGTCTAGCATTAGTAGCTTCATCAAATAAAACCCCAACAGCACGTAAATTGCTAAGAATCTTATTGAAACGTGCAAAGAAATCATCTAGTGACTCACCAGGCTTCATTTCAAATCGCATATATTCTTTCTTATATATATCTTGACGAACCTCTTTGATCGTGTTAGAACCCTCATGGTAATCACAAAGAGATTTCCATAACTCATATGCAGATTTGAGATGAATCACGCGGTCGAAGTCACTTCTTCCCAATCCTTGGATGATCAAATTCCGTGCTTTGCTGTTTGCTTCAACATGTGCTCGATTGGTGTCATTCACTTCATCATTCTCAGGAACTTGATATGGCTTGTATACCTTCTCCCAGATTGCAAAGCCCTGAGCTTGAATGTATGCCTCCATCTTTGCTTTCCAAACATGAAAATCAACACCATCGAAAACACAAGGTTTTATCGAATACCTATCCATCGCTACGGTTTGTAATCACTGTTAAGATTAATTAGAAAAACTTGGCTCTGATACCACTTGTAGGATCGAAATATACTAATGTAGCAATCAGAGGGGGGTGAATGATTGCGCGGAAGCTAAAATCAAATTTTTGGACATTGTTTTTCTAACACGCCCCAATTTAAACTCAAATTGCTTGGAAACCAGTTCACACAGCCGGGAGACCAGATTACGTAGTTGGGAGACCAATGAGACAGTTTGAGCGACACATGAGACCGGTCTGGCGTCGATGAGATCGATCTAGACGACCGATGAAGCGGTTAGGCGATCAGCGAGTAGTCTGGGCAACGAAGAAACCGATGGGGCGACTAGTAGACCATCTGGCGACGAGCGAGCAATCGGGCGACGAGCGGCGATTTAGGCGAGCAGACTGATACATATTCACTAAAATAGTAATTTCTAAAGATCCAACTGTTAGATCGATGTGAAATTTTAACTGTAGAAACTACACTCAATTATGAAGCTAATGCAATAAGAATCAGGTCAATCGGATCTACGGATCTAAAGTTATGTTCTTTGCAAGATGACTAAATCTGGGCGACCACGCGAGCAGTCAGGCGACCACGCGAGTAGTCCGGCGGCTAGTTCACAAAAATAGTAATTTCTAAAGATTCCACTGTTGAATTGACATGAAATTTTAACTGTAGAAACTAGATTCAATTTCAAAGTTAACCCAAAAAGAATCAATTCGATCGGATCTATAGTTCTTGAGATATTACCTTCACAATATGATACCTTTGCAAGAAACCGAACTCCGTGATGAACTTCGTGACTGCTGCGACTAACAAAACTTTAGTCGATGCTCCAATCTACGCCGGACTAAAAAAAACTCAAGGTGCTTTGAGAGCTCTTCAAATTCATCTAGTTGCTGACTCCTTCTTGGCTTCAACTACTGTTGCAATAGAATAAAGATCAAGCGCTAAAACTTCTAGTTGCAAGGATTTTCTTCTTCACGCCGTGATGCACGGATGCTTTCAGTTGCAAGAAGGATTTTATTTATTTGGATACTGATGCTCCAAAACAAAAGAGTACAAACCCTAAAATCTGGCTCTCTACATAAACAGGAGACCACTCCCCCGATTTATACAGAGCAAACATAAAGAGATTGAATACAACTCCACTTCCCACATGTAAAGAGTTCGTATACATCTTAACTTTACCCAACATGGCCAAAAACAACTCTTGCACGCATGTACAACCCACATCTTTGTAATACGTGACTAACCACCTCCATGTGCATGTTCTCTAGCCGAGCGTCCGCGCATGACATCCTTGACCACCAAGACCTCGATTCCTCCCTGAATCTAGTCCCGAACCTCAGTTCCTCCATGAACCTAGTTCCGATCCCGTCATCGAACATGTTCGCCCTCGAGCAACACCTGCACATGAATAAACAAGAAACAGATCCGAGCACAAGTCCACGACTTGACTCCAAGTCAATCCATGCAACCACTCACACAAGCGCATTGCATCAAGCAAAATCAAGCAACAGATCCGAGCACAAGTCCTTGACTTGACTCATGGTTTAATCCATGCAACCACTCACACGAGTGCATTGCATCAAGCAAAACCATTATCAAAGTCAATCCATGCAACCACTCACACGAGCGCGTTGCATCAAGCAAAACCATTATCATGCTATCACAAGCATATCAAATAATCATCTCAAACAACATATACACAAGCACCACACATGCCATAACCAAAATCACTTTGCAATGCCAATTTCATTACTCAGCCAATTTTTCAGCACATGATTTGACAGTTTTATTTGTTTACATTCAGGGTTGTTGGAGGTCTCCTCAGTGCATATTATCTGTCTGGTGACAATTTCATCACTCTGTTTTTTTTGTCCTTTGCATCCAAACAAGCCCTGAAGTGGAGAAATGGTGGGAATGTAGGGTGGAGATGCAATGGCCCTCTGAACGCGTCGTGCACATTAAAGCCGTGGTCATTGATGTTTCAGCATTTCCCTTTAGAAAGTTGCTGCAGTTTACAATGTAAAAAAAATTACGAATCAGGCTAACTAGATCTCATATGTGCTTGTTGGGTCAAAAGTATCAACCATGCTACAGGTTAGCGAGTCTAGCCTATGAAATTTGGGCTTCTGAATGTTAGACTATCCTAGCCCGGCCCATTTTGTTTATTAGGCGGGACCGAGTCTTGATGGAGTCGCTATTGTTCAACATGGCTTGCCCCCTAAAAGCAGTCTGAGACCTTCTTCTTGAAGCTCACGGGAGGCCTCCGGCCGTTGCGGATCACTAATCTCGTGATGGCATCCAATTGTTACAAATGACACTTAATTATTCATTGCTCACCGCAAATACAACTCCTTCCTTGTTGATTCGGTTAGAGACTACCATGAGTCTATGACGAGCGGGCCTTAAGTTTCCTGATAACAATTCTATCTCGAGTTCCTAAATCTCGAGATACATCGATCGGGAAAAATATACAGCATCCGATTAGGAAGAGTGCGCATGTATACCTTTATATAAACCAGAGAATTGCTGGCCAACCAAGGGTGCCACATCAGTGCCCCTCGTGAAAAGGTTCTCCGTAAAATTACATTTAGGTCCCTCTGTGATTTTCTTCCAAAAAAATCTACAGATTTGTCGATGGCTCTTAGCAACCCATTTTTTTAAGAAAAATTAAGAAAACAGAAATTACACAATTTTTTTCATAAATATCTATCGGACCAAATTTCGCACGACGCAGCGCCACGCGACCAAATTTCTCAAATTTCACACAGCGCAACATCGCATGATGAAAATTCGTACGACGCAGCGTAGTGCGTGACCTTGGCTAGTCTACTTCATCTCCAAGGCAATGGAAGAGTCCTCACCCCTCCACAGGGCCACCGACGGCGACCAGTGGGACGCCGAGGACCTCCTCGGCCGCCTGGTTTCAAGTATCCTGTACCTTATACTCTTCTAGTTTTTTCTTTCTAATATAATTTGCAGCTATACTGTCTTTTAAAAATAAAACTTATTGCTCTGTCCTAAAGCGTAAGTTATTTATTGTTTCTCACGGTTTTCAATGCAATACTTTGATTATAGCTTTGTATCGTAATATACCAACAAAAATAATAAAATACAGCTTATAAAAATATTTTTCAACATAAATCTATTGATATTATTTTTATATGTAGTCAATTTATATATTTTAACATGCATCAATGATCAAAGTTTCAAAGCATTTTGGGACCGAGCTAGTATTCTCCATCAAATGTCCGAATAATTTCTTATCGGTAATGGCGTTGAAGTAATTTGCGTTAAAAGTAATTTGGCGGAGGTAGCATTGTTCTGAGCGATCATCGGCAAGATGCGGTGATGCAGATCGCCTCCTAAATGTACGTGGTGGATCTCAACAAAATCGAGGAGGTCGTGAGCCCAACGTGCATTCACACGAGTCAGTGGTGGGCATCATACGGACTGGATCGATCTGATATAGGTTTATCGTGCTTTGGATCTAAACCGTGTCAGGCTGCGATGGCCTATCATGCTCGCCGTGCCGGATTGGGCTGGCCAGGCTCGCTTTCGATGAGCCCAAGCACGGACCATTTGCGCTTCGTGCCATGCCGGTCTAGATCTGACCTATTTATACTATTGCTACGAGAGAAAATGACTACGAATTGATTTCTTTCTTTATCTATCTAGAACTTTCTTTTTCTCTGATCGAAACAAAATCCTATTATGTTTATTCTTCTCGATTTCCTTTATTCGTGTGCTCCTACCAGTCACATGCATGGAGTCATGCATTTACTCATTGATTTGCTCACTCACACATACAACGCATGCATGCATTCCCTTTCTTTTCTCTAGTCTATCCAGAGTTGTTTTCCTTTACTCTTTGATTTGCTCACCCACACATACAACACAGGTACGCATGGGATGTTTCGGACCGTCCGGCTTTGAGCATGGCTCGAATCGCCGTCTTTGGACCAGCGCCCATCGTGCAGTTGGTAGGCCCAAGACGGCCGGTTCAACCGTGTCGTCTTGATCGACCCGTTTAGAACGATTTTATCACGGGCGGTCGAGCTAAACCGGGCGTGCCTCGTCTTGAGCCCAAAATAACCCGTATGACACCCACCTCTGCACACGCCGAAGCGAGCTAGCTCGCAACGCAGCGGATGTGCGCAGGCGGGTTCGCGATCGTCCAACCCAGCCGACCGTGCATCTGAAATCAGCCACCGCGTCGTCGTCGCCGTGATCAACCGTTAGCTAGGCGATGCGGTTTGCGCCTATAAATTGCTTGGCTTCGGCATTACTCCTAGCGTGCCATGGATATATTTCATCAAATTTACCATTAATTGTGCATGGCATCCATTTGTTGCGGTACTTGAACGTAGGGAACAAAGACTAATTTGGGCTTGTTTCGATCTGAATCGGAGGAGGATTCTAACACGAAGGTGAAATTAATGGGTGACATGGCATGAAATCCACCGGGTGGATTGATATATAGTAAATCTAGGCTGCTATCGGTTCATCTTGATTGCCTATTTATTTATTACTATCCGAGTACCCATCTATTGCAACAGAAATATAATTAAAATGGCATGATATAAATTAAAATTTTAGATGTTCCAGCGTTTTTGTACATTTTTTATGTCCAGAAGGACTTATTTTTAATAAACAAAAAAACTAGAAAATCCAAGGACTTTTTTTGCAAAATAGTACTGACAAAACCAGCCAACCACTAACCTAATCTAACATTATCTATCCACCCCTCACTCTCTCAACCCATTTCACTCCCTCATTTTCGCCTGTCCTCTTCTCTTTCTCACTCCATCCTACGGCCAATGCCTCCAGGCAGCCTCTCTTGCCGCCGCTGGCCTTCTCGGCTTTCCTTCGTCCTTCACTAATCCCCTAACTCAACTCTCTTACACCACCACTACCCACGAGCATATCACCAACACACCCTAGCGCCATCAGCTAATCTGCTAAGTTCGACAACCTTCTTTGCATGGCAGGAGGCATCTCCCTCTCAATCTTCTCCACTAACGATGGATGGTGGTCGGCGCTGGGTCATGGTGTAGGTCGGGAAAGCCGTTAACATGCAAACCCTAATTGTCATCTTAGTGAGACATCAATCTCAATGTAGATTCAACGGCCGGAAATTTGGATGTTTTTTCCATAGAAAACATCCAGTGAAAACTATCAAAACCCTTTTTGAGGTTATATATTACTCATGTGACTGAAAATTTGTTAAATTTCAGTCACTTTCTTATCTCATGGATGAAGATCTTACCCCTGTCATCATTTCCCTCACTTCCTAGTGCCTACAATATATAACTCACTCACCTCTAGAACAAGGAATAAAGCAGCGAATTATTTCCACCTAGAAAAAATAAGTTTGTTGAATCCCTACCAAACAAATTTCTTAGACAGAAATAAAGCAAATCTAGGTGAACCCTACAAATACAAAACAAATAAAACTAATAATTGCATCAAAGCTATAGTACTGAAATTGTACATTACTTTACACTACAATTTTAGGCCTAATATTGCGTAATTCTAGGTGAGTAAGAGATAAAGAAATTTCAAGCGACTGAGAATTAGCAAATCCATAATAAAAAGTGGTCAAAGTAGCACCTTGTTGACTTCGAAAAATTAAAAACAACTCTTTTTTAACTAGAGGAAGTACGGTGATCTTGGTAGATATGGTGATAATACAGTTGAAAATTTAAGAAATCTGTATATACACGTGCATTATTTTCTCGATCTTTCTACATACTCTTTGATTGCTGGTAGATGTCACATGGAACAGCTGGTAATCACACGCAGATACGTGGCTACGAGACACGATACCTTGAGATGGAATTTAAAAAAGTCATGGTTTTTTATAAACTCACAAAATACCATAGTATTGGACTACATCTTATAAAAGTAAAAAAAAGTTACTAGAGTTTTTTCAGAAAAAACTAAAAATATTTAGCATACTATATAAAATTGCTGATTTTGTTGAATGAAAGAAACCTGAATTGGTTAAAAAAAAGTTACTACTATTTAGCAGGCAACCGCCAGATACAAAACCAATGGACGTCTTCAATTGTAACTTGGAACAACTTTCAGTTGTAGATTTGTGACTTTCAAGCATGAAATCCCCTAAGTTTCATTTCCAGAAAAAAAAACCAATAAACCATACGTATTTGTCATTGTTCTGGTGCATGCGATGGATCAAGCATAGGTTTGGGAAAGGGGGAGTGCGAGGAGAAATAAGATGAGACTGGACACATCAGAAGAATGAGGAAAGGAAAGAAGCTGCATTTGTCACATGCATTCCATAGCTGACATCCCTTAGATCCTCCATCCATGGGGGTGGGACCTCAGCCCGAGCAGCTATAGTGGGCGGCCATGAAATAGCAAACTTGTCAATAAGAAAAAAAAACACAGCTAGCACCATCTTTTTTTAGATACCATTAGTACTTTTGATATCGCCTCCATACACGATCCAGGTTTTAACCCCCAAGTACCTAACGATAGCACAAACCTTTAAGAGAATTGCCAACATCGTGCGACTGGACATGTTGGACAAGTCGGTCAGTCACTCCCCAACTGCAACTAGCGCACCCCCAAAAATCTTATCCTCTCATTTGCCGAATCACCACTAACCATCTATTCCTCTACCTCCCCTACTCCCTCTCTCCTTATGAGCTCATGTTTCGGCCAAGCCACTTCTACCATCGACATGCTGCTCCGCTCCGACATCCCAAGCTCGACCGCCGCCTACTTGCCAGAGCTTCACTACAGGAAACAAGAATAGTGTCCTCGGCCGAAACATTTTTATCGTCGGTAAAAAAACCGACGACACAAAGTATGCCTCTATCGACGGTTTTAACGTAACCCGACGACATATATACACCAAGCAGGCCTGTGTCCTCGGCCCCCTCAAACCCGCCGATATAGACCACAGTCTGTGTCCTCGGCCTCATTAAACCCGCCGACACAGGCACTACGCAAAGCAGGAGTATCGGTAGCGATGAAAATTGAATTTCAGATCCCGCCAACACAGGCTGTGTCCTCGGCCTCATTAAACCCGCCGACACAGGCACTCCGCCTCAAGTGTGTCCTCGGCCTCATTAAACCAGCCACACACGGTAGCGGAGAAAATTGAATTTCAGATCCCGCCAACACGTCGTGTGTCCTCGGCCTCATTAAACCCGCCCATTTAGGAATCAAAAAGGCATTTCGCAAAGGCAAGATCGTGAAGAAGGGGCCACCGAGCGTTTCAAGTGCGAGGATATCATCGATCGCATGACGATCTAGCGGATATCGGGTATGTGAAAGACTATGGTGAGGAGCACCATTGGACTCATAAGTGCAGCATCTACAACCTTCCTTATGCAAATGACCAAGCTACCTCACAACATCGGCGTGATGCACCAAGAGAAAAATATGTGCGAGTCGATCGTGAACACAAAGCCGGGACATCCCACGTAAGACTAAAGATAACAAGAAAGCACGTGCGATCGCGCTCGATATGTGATCGCCGGACATGAATCTCGATGAGAATGGGAGGAAACCTAGGGCAAAATTCTGCCTTACACGTGGGCAAATAAAGCAGATTCTTGATTGGATTAAGGAAAAGGTTAAATTCCCAGATGGTTATGCGGCGAACCTTCGACATGCCGTTAGTATAGAGCAATGCAAGTTAAATGGGATGAATGCCCACGACTACAAAGTCTTCATAGAGCGTCTGTTTCCAGCTGTGTGGCGTGGATATGTTGACAATGATATATGGATCACTTTGGCAGAGCTTAGCTTCTTCTATCGAGAGCTCTGCGCAAAAGAGATATCCGCATCGAGGATGGAGGAATTGGAGAAGGACATTGTCGTGCTTGTGACAAAGCTCGAGAAGATTTATGTCCCTGGGTTTTTCAATTGCATGCAACATCTACTGGTTCATCGCCATATGAAGCAAAAGTTGGGGGCAGCATTGATTTAGGTGGATGTATCTTTGTGGGCGCATGATGAAAAGTCTTAGAGCGAAGGTGAAAAACAAAGCACGAGTCGAAGGCAGTATTGCCGAAGCTTGGCTGATTCAGGAGATCGCCTACTTCACGGGCAAATACTTTGCGACAAAAAACAAGGTCCATGTGCCACAACCAAGGTATAAGAAGGCATGTCGCAGAAGTACTTCCAACTTGGAGGTGTTCCATGACCAAGTCGGATGCAATGTCGGCAAAAGCACCACACGTGACTTGGACGCAAATGAAAAGGATTTGATTCAGTTGTATGTGTACGACAACATGGATGAAATGAAGGTGTACATCGAGTAAGTCAATAAATGTCTGAAATAAGTCATAAATACGTACTTATGAAATAAATGTCTGAAATAAATATTAAATCTTGTAGTCAATTTATTCAAGAAGAGTGGGAAGGATCGTGAACCTTGGGCGAACAAATTGACAATCTGAACGACGAGGTCGTGGACAAGGCCGTCAAACTTTCTAACCTGGTTTCATTACCACGTAACCTTCTTCCTCTTATACAAGTTCACTTAATTTACAAATGTGTAGCATTTATTCCTTAATGAATTTTGCCTCGAATGCTTGTGCAAAGTCAAAGACACCGCAAATGCGTGCAACGATCTCCGACAAATGTCACGTGGATGCAGCCAGTAAAATTAAGGTCCATGGATGCTATGATTGCCATGGATATCGATTTCGATCCGAAGCGGTGAGTCACTCGCCCCAATGCAACTACGGTGAACAACAAGGTCGTGAGTTATGTCACCGATGACTCGTGGTCTAGACATAGAGTACTATGGGATCATCGAGGATATTGTAGAAATTTCGTATGAAGACAACAAAGATCTCTTGCTCGTGCTCTTTCGTTGCAGATGGTTCCATCCAACTAGTGGGGTGCGGCGTACTCCAAAACTAGGACTAGTGGAGATCAATCATAAGAAGTCAGTATCAAAAGCTGGACGTGTTCATTCTCGCCTTAACAGTCGAGTGGTGTTCTATCTGCCAGACGCCCACTCGAATTACAAAAGTTGGTGGATTGTACATAAATGTCTTCCACAGTAGATTGCCCGATTTCACGGAAGGCGACTACGATTCTCACCCAGGGCGTGGAGGTATTCCAAGAACAAGAGTTACCGGAGAGCTGCGTCGATATTGGTGATGGGCTAGATAATATTTTGGGATCGAGATACCCATCTCATGTAGAAGGAGAAGAAGAGGAGGAAAGGGTAGAGGAAGAGGAAGAGGAAGAGGAAGAGGCAGAGGAAGAGGAAGAGGAAGAGGAAGAGAAAGAGAAAGAGGCAGAGGAAGAGGAAGCCAAGATTTTTAAGCTATTTAATTTTATAGGTTTAATTTTATATACTTTATGTCATTTAATTTTATATACATTTATATTTTATTCGCTTTCAATTAATATCAATGTACTTTATGTCATTTAATTTAATTTGTGCAGATGGCTCGAGCTGAAAAGTTGGCTTCAAAATTGAAGAAGGTCTTGGGAAGGGGGCATGAGGAGTCTGAGGCAGGCGGCTCACCCCAAGTCTGGCGCTTCCCGGGGAGGAGGAGGAGGAGGAGGTGGCTACCACCGACTCCTGGAGGAGGAGGAGGAGGTGGAGGAGGAAGACGACGATGAGCCGTTGGGGTTCTTGGCGTCGGGCACTTGAGGAGGGGGATGAGCACGGGATGAGGACTGGAGTCCATGGGAGTCTGTTGGTACCGAGTCGGGGGTGCCTCCGCCTCGAGCTCTGCGATCCAAGAAGAGTCGGGGCGGAATAAATTGCCAAAGCCCCACAGATCCAAATTGACGGGATCTTGATAGTTGTTTCTAGCGCGAAGGTATGTGCTACAAATTTTCGATGTCTTTTATTGCTAACCACAAACTTGCTAACTACTTGTTATGAATTCTTCATGCAAAGTGGCTTGGTTTGCCTCAACAAGGGTAAGCAGGAGCCGGCCACTTGCTAGGGGTGATCTTGAAGCAACTCTACCCCGGCGAGTGGGCGAGGTGGTGCTCGACGCCGTGACTAGATGGAGTGACTACTCGCTCGTGGAGGACGACCAGGGATGCACTGTTGCGGATCATTGCATAGCCGAGTTCTAGGTAAGTTGTCATTTCTATTAATGTTTTCGTGTTTATAGCTTCACGTGTTTGTTTCGTTTCAGGCGAGGTATCAGCTTGGCCCTGACGCATCCCAGGATGACTATCATGCTTGTCGCCCTGTGCTCGACACAATGACGGCAAAGACGGTCAGGGACGCCATCAGGTTATGCCGTCGGGATGCGGTGATGAAGCACTACAAGAGCACGGGGATGAAGATCTCGAGGGCACATGCCTTGCAGCAGTACCTCGAGGCGAAGGAGTACCTGCCTTGGCGTCCGGACTGGATGGACAAGTGTCCACACGCCTGGAAGGATCTCTGCAAGATGTGGGCATCGAAGGAGTGGATCGAGAGGTCCAAGAGGAACAGGGGGAATCGAGAAGCCAACCCCGAGATCTGTGTGACCTACCTAGGTGGACGAGGCATGGGTCACGTCGCGTGATATCGTAAGTATACTAAGTACAACTCTAGCATTCTTGTCAATTCAGTTTTTCATTTCACATTTGAAATTGAATGCAGGAGTTTCATACGGGACTTGAGCCGATGGGTTCACCGTGGACGCATGCACACACGCCCCGTGTCCGGCCTGACGGTACGCAACCACCGATGGCCCCGCCTGCCCAGGAGAGGATTGTAAGTGACTTTCTCTTTTCGCTACTCTACAGCTATTGCAATCGTGGGCGAGCTAATCCACTTCATATCTTATTTGTTTCGCAGATACATACAAGGCAGCCATGAAGGAGAAGCACGGTGCGATCAGGACCCCTTGACCATGCCGGTCGACCCTCACGGTCATCTGACCAGTTCGGTGGGAGGAGTCACGCGACTCGGCTTCATGGACTCGGTGGTGGCGCCTCGAATCGTCTGAGGCCAAGTCGGACACGCCGACAAAGAAGCCGCCTCTTCCGCCAAAGGCAGCTAGAAGCCCAGGCGAAGATGATCGCAGAGTTGCAGCAGCAGATGCAGGCGGATGAGCAGCGGAGGCAGGCGGAGCGAGAGGAGGATAGGAGGCGGTACGAGGCCCTCCAGAGTCAGAACCTCTGGATGTACAACTATTTCCAGGTAATTAAGATTGTATACGTAGCTACGCTTGTACTTACATCGCTTCAGATGCTAACATATCATATCCACAATCGTTGGGGCGGACCCTCCGACCGGCCAGCAGATGCCACCTCCGCCGCCGTTCTTCACGCAGACACCGACGCCGACGCCGGGGGTAATGCATTTTGTTCCAATTTTCGCTAACTATTCATACAAGTACACAAATGCACAAGAGTTTTGAACATTGTGGTTTCCTCTATTCTTGCAGGTGTCCGCCTCAATTGCGCTGCTCTCGCGATTTAATGCTCCACAGGAGGTGATTCGATGGGCACAAGATCGGCATGAGATCAATTAAATCGACGACGTGTTTGCCGATCCTTTTGCCGGTTCGCAATCTTAGTTATTTGTTTTGTTGGTAGAATAGTATGTCATGTTCTACATAGACATGTTGATTGTGAATGTGATGTACTCTTTTGGTTTGAGTTGAATTTGGGACTTATTGATGCATTTTGCTATCTCGTAGTCGATGGTGATCATTTGTGGCATTGTATTGGTGAATGCGAATGTGGTAATGTGTGTGAAATTATATGTTGTGATTGTTCTGGGCAATTGGGGATATAAAACTGCTGGGAATGGGGTTTTTTTGCAGGTTAAAATTGGATTTTTTTTTAAATTCGCAGTATATTTTTTTTACAACCTGTGTCCTCGGCTCTAACCATGCCAACGACACAAGATAGCCCCAGGTTCTGGCACCATAAGGGGTCTGTGTCATCGGCTATAGCCCAAGCCGAGGACACAGATGTCCACTATGTGTCCGCGGCTCTAACCATGCCGACGACACAAGATAGCCCTGTGTTCGGCACCGAAAAAGTGCTGTGGTCGTCGGCTATAGCCCAAAGTAGAGGACAGATGTCCACTATGTCGGCGGCATTAATTAGGCCGAGGACACGGATGTCCACTGTGTCGGCAAGCATTAATTAGGGCCGAGGACACAAGTGTCCCCTCTGTGTCGGCAGCTTTAAGTTAAATCGACGACAAATGTCTCGATGTCGGGCGGCCCCGATGGCATCTGTGTCGCCGGGTTTATTGTGGCCGTGGACATAGGTTGGTTGTGTCGTCGACTACGTCGTGGGACTTGTGTCGTCGGGAGGCCGACGACAGAGCCTCGTGGTCGGCGGTTTTGGCATCTGTGTCGTCGGTAAAAGCCGAAGACACTGAGCAAGATCCCTGTAGTGCTTGTCTCCACTCACGCTCGATGATGTAGTGCACTGCAGTCAGAGCTTGTGCATGGGTCTCCCCTTGCGAGGAGCTACTGGAGCTCACCGTATCTCGCGAGGCTTAGGACAGAGGAGGTAGGGAGGGCAATGGTGAGTGGATGATTGAGGATGATGCGGGTTGGGGGTGGAAATGAGGCACCATGTTACCTTCAAAGTGGTGGAGCAGTGATGGTAGTGTGTTGTAATAGCCCGAAAATTTTAGAATAGTAAAATATAATGTTTAAATTTGAATGTGAATATTTTTGAAATTTTATTGATGTTCTTGGTTTTATTTAGATTTTCTTGGATTTTTCTGTTGCAAGAAAAATTAAACAAATGAGAAATAAAGAATGAGAAAGAGAAAAAGCAAAGAAACCAAAAATTAAAAATTTGGAAAAATTACCATGAGATCCTGAGAATGCAAATAAACTATTTGGTCCACCAAATGAAATTTTATGCATGGAGAATTGAGAAGAGAAAATAAAAAGCTAACTTATAAATCAAAGTAATGCATTGTCAGAATTTATAAAAATATTGGGATATTAAATGGAGCTGTAAAAATTAACATGAAAACCTCAATGCTATTTGTACATCTGGTAAAAATATCATAAATTAATAAATTGGTTTAAGACTTTTCAAATTTAAAAACTGAAAATCTGGAAATGGCCATGTCAAAATTTATATTAAATAATGGATTAATTTTTTGAGTTTAAAATTTTATAGTAACATCCTTAGCTCAGGTAAAACTTACATAAAAAGTTTCAAAAATAATAGACTTTATTTTCTCTCAAAGAAAAATTAAAATCATAAGCAAGAATTTGGAGTAGTTACTGTTGTAGGAATATTAATAATTTTTAAGTAACTCATTTTTACGTCAAAATTTGACCAGACGTTAAGCTCTATCTAGTGACCTCAGTAAAAAAGTTTAAAAATTTTCTACCCAGGGTTGGCAGCTCAAATAAATCTAATCTCGAGGTCACCAAACTGGAATTCAATTTTGCCACCTCATCTCACTAACAAGAGGGTTTAGCTTCGGAGAACTCCGTTCTCGAGCACGCAATGGGTGCATCGTTCAGTCTCGACCTGTGGTCCCGGTCCCTTTGTCAACCTTCTCTTTCTCTGTTAGCTCAACCGAGTCGAGAAGCCTCCCGACGAGAGTCTCGCTTGAGCTCATTCATGAACCACTCGCCGACTAGTCTCTTCGCCAGCGTCGGCCACATTCGACTTCGGCCCACCAAGCCTCGAGTTCCCACGCCATTAACGCTCCCGCCACCTCGCCATTTCCTTTCTTGACCGAACCGATCACCGCCCAGCGTCCAAGCTCTGAGATCACTTTGGCCAGCTATAAAGATCGCCTCGGCGTCGCTTGAGTCCTCCTTTCCCTTAGCCATTCATTGAACCACTTCGAGCTTTTTCTCCGTTCTTGCCATAGGAATCCGAGAAGCGTAAAAGGGGAAACTAGTCTAGAGCTCGAATCGTAGTAAGCCTTCAAATTTCTCGGCTCGAGTTTTGCCTAGACCCTATATTCTTGATCGTACCATCGCTTTCACTTTTTTTCAGTACCGTTCGCCCGATTCTGCCGTCTTTCTTCCTCAGCTCCGGCTCACCGTGGGCAGCCATCTCCGCTTATTCTTCGTCTTCTCTCACGGGTGAAATAGAACCTCCTTGCTTCACTGGTGCTCGAAGAGGTCTTGCACGAGCCAATGGATGGCCGGCAACGAGTTTCGCCGGACAGCCATGGCGGCCGTCGCACCCGCACGGTGGCGACCATGTTTCCGGCCACCTCAGGCCGAAAGGATACCACCGTTATATTCACCTTGTCGCACTGGAGCCGTAGGTGTAGTCCATTCTGTCGCGGCGGAGTTAGTTCATCGGCGGCGAGCAAGAAACTGTGAAGCTCTATTTTGAGTCACTGCCAAGTGGGCCATACTCGTCGGTCGTACCCCATGTCATGGGGTGACTAACGAGTGGTCCTCAGTTGTCAGTGATTATCTCTCTCGCATGTCTTGCTACGACAAGAGGGTCCCAATCGGCGATTAATGCGAAAAGCACTAAAAATAGAAAGCGTCTCTTCGAGTTGAAGGAGTATTTTCTAATTTTGGAAAAATCTGAATTATAAGCATTTTTCTGACCTGAATTAATTCAAACTAATATAACTTTTGAACCAAAGCTCCAAATTGAATGAAATAAATTTATAAATTTGTATAAAATCGGGTAGATTCAAAATATGCAAAAATATTTTGAAAAAAATTCACTGTGCAATTTCTAGTAAATAAAATACATAAGAAAGGCTTAATGCATTAAGAAAATGATTATTTCCACTTTATGCAAAAATAAATTTTTATGAAATCCTCATGCTGTGAAGATCCCAAATATACCTTTAAATGAATGTAGCATGTACATGATTTAAAGTACAAAATTTGAATGAATGGAAATGTTACTTAATGAAAAGTAATAAAAATGCGAATTAAATAAATTCAAGAATGGCTTAAGGTTTGGTTGTGATCTTGTGGTTGTGCATGCATATCCTTGCATGTATAATCATACACTTTTATCATATATATATGAGTGTTCATATATATATTAAGCAATGAGGATTAGTTGTTAAGTAGCTAGAAATCAATTTAAATATTGCTTTGAATCTAAATCCTAGTTAAGGGTAAGAATCTGTTCATGCCTGAATTCATTAAATCATTATAATCTTAAATAATTTTCGCATCTTGAATTCGAAAACATAACTAAAAGAATTCATAATTTTCGCATCTTGAATTTGTAAAATGAAGATAATGAATTCACAAATAACCCTGTTCGATGTGCAAAGTTTTATTTGTTCTTACTATCTATTTTCTTTTTGCCTTTTTTATTTACTAATTTCTATTTTTTCCTTGTTGTGCGACGTGTAGACGCTGACGTTCCAGACGAGGAGGAAGATCTTGGTGCAAACCCGGATTTTGAGCCAGACAGCACAGAGCAAGGCAAGCACCTTCTTAATCATGTTGATCCCAGTACTTCACCTACAATATGTTGTTTTTGCCAATGTATTATGCATACGAGTAATTCTCCATAAAAACTGCTATTCTGGGTAGAACAGTAGTTATCCCTGTGTAATATGGATTTCCTTTAATCTGTATGACAATGTGAACCTTGTAACCTTAAGTATGGTTTAGACATAAATTAACGTCACTGTGGGTATAATTGTTAGTTATTATATCTGCTTAGCCATGCTCAAAAGTAAATTGGTTCATTTCCAATTTGTTTAATCAAACAACTGCCATTTGGAAAAGGTTGCTGGTAGTTTAATAAAAACCCAAAATAAAACTATGGTTTGATGCAAGTGATTATTGGCAATAGCCGGTTGAGCAAAGAGAATTGCTCGTAGTGTAGGGTGAAGTGTTGCCTATGTCGGATTAAGGATCGAGCAATGGGATGCTATTGATCCAAAAATTCCATGCAACCATGAGGACTGGTAATGGGACAGTCTTATCCTATGAAGTTATTTAGACATGGCTTTGCTCTTTGGAAGGCGGGAGCACTACTAGAAATCCGGGCTTTTGCCACGAAACTTTTTACAACACCATAAATTTTGTTGCATTAGAGTGGTGTTATTGCCTCGATTTGGAAAATTGTGGCAATACGTTCAATATATTACCACGATTTAATGTGCGTTGTGATATTGTGCACTGTCGTGGCAAAAGGTTGGTCGTATTGCAACAAAAAATAAAATCATTGTATTAAATAAGATTTTATCGCCACGGATAAATGTTGTTGCTGTAATATTGTTTTTCGTGGCAAATTTTAATTTTATAGCAATGATTTATTTTCTGTTGCAATAACCCTGCGTGGGCCTTCTCGATCAGAAAAAAAAGCAGTGGAGATAGACACCGGTGTGATCCAGCCCAGTGCGTCTCCAACGAACGCGCTGAAGCCCGGCCTGTCTAGCTCTCTCTGAGCCGCGTCTTGTCTCCTGCTCTTCCACACACGCACAATTCTGAGTCGTCCCTTCTCCCTCTGTCTTCACCGCATCGCGCCCCTGCCCGGTTGAATCGGCGAGCCGCCCGCCCTCTACGCGCTCCAACCGCCATCCTCGCTCAATCGCCGCCCTCCTCCGCCTTTGGTCCTCCCACCACAGCCCTCCCGCCGCCGCCTCCCACCGTCGTCCTCCCCCTCCACTGGGCCTCGTCACCGCCCTCCGGACGGCGCCGGGCCTCCGTCATGCCCTCCCCCGCTCGGGCCTCCCCTCCGACGCCGCGCCCCGATGGACTTCACCTCGCTCGAGCTCCTGCTCCAGATCCGTGACCTCCCCTCCGGTCGGCTCGCCAAGTAGCTGCCCTCATCCTCCGCCGCGGCAACCCCGCCAGATCCGAGCTCCTCCCCTCCGGCCATCCACCCACCGGGCTCCTCCCCTCCGGTCGTCCCCAAGGTTAGCATTTCCCAGATTTAGCCATCTTCGGAGAATCAGTAATGGTGTGTTTTCTGCCATGTGTGGATGTATGGCATGAGAGGAGGAAGGAACCGCATATGTCTCATCACTAGTTTAGTTGCTTCTCGTCATGCTGCTTAGGGTTTCAATTGCTTTCTTGGTATGCTCTCTATTCAGTAAAGCTGGAACATGATATTCCATTTCGGTATTTTAGGATATACTTCAGAAAATTCCAGTAGAAAATGAATTAGTTCACAGTATATCACTTGAGTAACGCATATACAATATTGGACTTGGTGTTTTTACAATTGATTACTAGCTGAATTCACCTGCTATACTGCTTGGAGAGTAGGTAATTTTGTTAAGCTTATTGTTTAGAATAGAAAACTATCGAGTTAGCTTTTGCTTGGAGAGTATTAGTTCCTCATCAGTCCACTCAACAATTTTACCTGAATAAAATCATGATCATATTTAACCTGAATGATTATTAAAACTAAGGTGAGGTCCTCTTCTTCCTGTCATCCTGATTGTTAGTAAGTTATGGGATCATTCAAGCAAGATAGGTGATGAGACTCATGATTTAATTTAGATACGGTTACTATAATGTATTGCAGTTACCATATATGCCAGAGCTTAGCTAGTGATTGCTTAAATGGATTAACCACCAATTGTCTCTTCTTGATTCTATACATTAAGATTGTGAGCTCTGCTTAAATGGATTAACCATCAATTGTCTCTTCTTGTTTCTATACATTAAGATTGTAAGCTCTGGTGTTGAATTGGTAGGAGTTTTGAGTTTAAGACTACTATATTTTGGTTTCTACCTTTGTTCTAGCTTCTAGTTTTAGGTATTAAAGTTGCAAACCCTAACAGTAATAAGAAGAGTTCTTTTCTTGTTCAATTTTTTCCCTTTTGTGCTGTTCTAGCAATTTCTATAAAACCAATAACTTTTTATTTCTTGTGACCACTTCTAGTGATCAAGACTTTAGTTTGTTTTCTATCTAGAGTTTTTTTATATGAAGCTTTTATTTATTTGTCTTCTCATGTCAACTTAAAAACTTCTTGTTGGTATCTTGGACGAGAAAGTATTCCTTGATCACATTTACTATTGCTTGTAGTTCAATTTCCTCCTGCTTCATAGAGTACATGTTGTCCATCTTAACAGTGACATCATTCTCACATTTTTGTCAAGAGAATATCCTGGATCTCAGAGGGATTTACCATGTCTACTCATGATTTTCTTCAATTTATCTCGAGAAATCTTGACCCTTTCTAACTCAACCATTGCTTGGCTGAAAGATAACTTATGTTGTTCCTACAGTTTGGTAATTGCAATAACATGTTTTAAAGGATGCAATATGCTACTCTGAATAAATGTGTGAACTCCAAAGCAATTCTAATTATTACGGGGTTGATATCACAGTGGTTTCAGCTTGTTATCTCTTTATGCATATGCTTTAGTTGTGAAGAGCCTTATGCTAGGTTAAGAACATTAGAATTGGCGAAAAAAGCACATTATTCTTTCTCTATATGATCAAACATAATAATACATTTTCATTATCAAACTATCAAGTGTAATGTATTTATGCTAAACTGAGTGATATACATCAATTTCATAAACTACCTGACAATAACCAAGTAGTGTATATCATATGCTTCTTGCAGGAACTGAGTGGAAGAAGATGGTACTAAAACTGAGCTAGAGAAGTCCTTGTAGGAACTGGAGGAAGAGAAGATGGTATTAACCGGTACCATTTTTCATTTATTAAACCATTCTGGAAATGTAATAATGTAGGATTTATAACTTCATTAGGTGCTCTTTAGCTAGCCTTGGACACGGCCTCAGTTTTGTGCGAATATTCTCATAAACTTTATCCTAGATTGGATTTATGTAAATATCTTAATCCTAGATGATGTGTGGATGTATGAATGCTACATAAACTACCTGACAATAACCAAGTAGTGTATATCATATGCTTCTTGCAGGAACTGAGTGGAAGAAGATGGTACTAAAACTGAGCTAGAGAAGTCCTTGCGGGAACTGGAGGAAGAGAAGATGGTATTAACCGGTACCATTTTTCATTTATTAAGCCATTCTGGAAATGTAATAATGTAGGATTTATAACTTCATTAGATGCTCTTTAGCTAGCCTTGGACACGGCCTCAGTTTTGTGCGAATATTCTAATAAACATCAGTCGCATACTCTCTCCATCCTTGTGAATGATTGTCCTGGTGTCCTCAACATTGTAACAGGGGTCTTTGCTCGCAGGGGCTACAATATACAGGTTTATTTAATAAAAAAGTTATGTTTCTTGTTATGTTGTGCCGACTAGATGTTAATGAGATCATACTCTCGGCGAGCCTTCTTTGTTGGCTCATTTGAAAAGACAGTATTTCACGATTATAACTGTTGTTCCCGAACTACTGAATCCATTGAGAAGTTAGTTCAGCAGACTTTACAAGCTTGTTGATGTACATGAGGTAAGCACAACCATTTGGGGTAGCAAATATATTGAGTTAGTGCAAAACATGCTATCATTTTTTTGTTCGGTTCAGAAGCAGCAGATAAGTACTTAAAGTTAATCAATATGTCAATTTCATGCTTAAGTGATGCAACCATTGTTTCCTTCGTTTATTCATTCCTTGCATGCTTTGGTAAGATCAACTAAGTAGTTGTTTAGTTTAACTTGAGCTCATGGGCTTTGTCGAGTCCTTTCATCTAATCTGCTAGTATTTAGCAGCCTATAAAATTTCATTTTGGATTTGTTTGTGCTCAAAATAATAAACCATGCTTTTATTCAACAGGAGGATACAATTTGAGCGGAGCGTCTGGTCTCATGGCATGGTCAACTCAAGCAAGTCTACAATGTGGAACAACCTATTCTCAAGTCACTAGTCAATAGATTAGTTCTGTTATCGCAATCTTAGTTGAGAAATTTATAGTTTTCGTTCAGAGATTACTATGAAATTATTCTATTATTGGTCTCTTTTGCTTGATGTTTGTACATACTGAAAAGATTGTTACAAATGCTCTTATATATGATTTGATGGTTATAATTGATATTTCTGTTTGTGCAATTTCTAATTTGAGTACATTTCTTTTGCAACAACGGTATGCAAGCAAATATTATTGCAATATGCATTGATGCCTCGTTGTGAAAAAATGAATTGCTATAGATATAGATTGTTGTTATAATTTATTGCAACGAAGTTATTTAATTGCAATATATTATATTGCCACGAAAATTATTTCGTTGCGATCTCACTTATTGCCATGGATTGGTTTTTGCTGCAACTACAGTTTAATGCAATGCCTAAACACGTGGCAATAGAGGCCTCTATTGCCACGGCAATAAAAAATATTGCCACGGTATTAAGGTCATTGCGATTACTATCTAATGCAACGCATGAGAGCGTGGCAATAGAGACTAGTATTGCCACGTCAAACCGTCATTGCAACTACAGACTAATGCAACACATATTTCCGTTGCAATTAGCATTACAATTGCAACAAAACGTAAATCGTAGCCCAAACTTTGGACCACGCAACTAATAGCCACGCCTGCCAACGATAGTGACATTGTGGCTATTGGTACATATTGCAATGAAATGGGCCCTATTGCAACGATTTCTCACCGTTGCAAAAGCCCAGAATTTTAGTAGTGGAGCTTGCACAGGCATTCTGGTTAGGTCTGCTTGACGGGGTTTCTACTTACCAATGCAACGGTGTAAGCCCTACCATGTTCAAAAACGTTGTGTTGGGGTGTGATGAAAGTGGATCCATGACTTGGGTGTGTGTTTCTGTTTCTACGATAGGGATTAACGTCCCAGGCTGGATCGAGGTCATGTCTAGATAATGTAACGGCTCTGTATGATCTCCTTGCCAGCACACCTAATGAAGTGTGTCAATTGGCCTAGCAAAAGAGATTGATCATTCCTTGTGGGTAAAGCTGTACACCTCTTCAGAGTGAAAATCTAATCGATTAGCCACGCCCGCGGTCATAGGTACTTGGTGAAGTCATTCCAATGCTAGATTTTGGTATTTTCTAAAAATTGGGTTTCGGTTGAAACTGTTTTGGCAACCGATTTTATGTCCAAAGGAATCAACATTTATGGCTATTTAGTCAGGTAGACTGGTTGTGGATTGCAATTACTTTTAAATGATTACAATGTTTATTAGCAATTTTATAAAATTTCGGTTTGCAATCTATCTTAAGCATATGATTTACATTTCTTTACGTAACTGCAAAACAACCTACAGCCTGTCATTGATTAAACCTGCATGCTTACTTATTTGCATTTGTAAACCACTATCAAGTCTTGTTGAGTACCAATATACTCAATCTTGCTCTCTACACTGTTTTAGAAGAAGAAGCCATCGATGTGCCGGACGACTCATTCTTTCGTATAGGCCACGGGAGCTTTGACGACGATTTCTTCTAAGGGTTGGCCCAGTCTGATGCCTAAGGGTAGTTTGGGCATTCCACTTGGCTTTCGTTTCTTCCAGCTGTCACTTTTTCGTTTGCTACTCTGTTATTATTTTGGCGTTGTATTGTACTCTGTATAATTAATCTTGTGCAGGTTATAAATATCATGTTCTGGTTGTGGTATTAATGTTGTAAATATGTGTGTACTAGCTACTGATCCAGAGACTAATACGGTATGCACATGGAGGTTCTTGTTCCTTGGAACGGGTCTCACATGTGTAGAGTCCTTCGACTTCACTAGTGGCCACCGCTGCATCCTCTAAGCACCTAGGTGGGCACAACTTCCTCCTTTGAGCTCCAAGATGGGAGCAACTACTTGTGCTCGGCGGCGACACCTAGTGTCGACTCAAGTGTGCCAAATTTCCACCATTCAAGACGATATAGGTTAGTACCATGTATTTGTTGTAGCAATTAGGTTTTTTGTTGCAATAGATGATTTAAAATTTTGGGGCTATATAATTTGGATATTGCGGTGTCTTGAAGTGGATTTTTTGAGAAAATCCTCAATGTTGCAAATGGTACTACTTATTGTTGCAATAGGTGATTTGAAGCGTTAGGACTATATCTTCTCGGATGTTGCAAAGAATAAATTCTGAAGAGGATTTCTTGATGTCACAACTGATACCATGCATGCATTGTTGTGGTAGGTGATTTGGAATGTCATGACTATATCTTCAAGATGTTCCCATAACAAATTCTTGATATGAAATTTTTTTGTGAAAAATATACTGATGTAGCAACAAATTCATGAAATGGATTTCTTGATGTTACAACTAATGCTATACATTGTTGCGGTAGATGATTTGAAATGTCGGGATTATATCTTCTAGATGTACTAACAAATTCTTGAAATGGATTTCTTGATGTTACAACTAATATTGTACATTGTTGAGGTACGTGATTTGAAATGCCACAACTATATCTTCTAGTTCCAGTAGCAATTCTTGAAGTGAATTTTTTTGTGAAAAATATCTTGATGTTGCAACTGTTTCTATTCATTGTTGCACATATGAAATGAAAATGTTGTACACGTTAGTCTCAAATGTTGCACTTTTTTGTCTCATATTTTTTTTCAGCAAACTAATGATAGTTTTTTTTTGTATTGTTGCCTAAATAATTTCCATTTATTGCATTTTTGTTGTTGTGCTTTTGTGTTTCTTGCATGTGAAGCGAGTTTCGATGCAAGCTCGGTATAAATTGCTGCATCCTATGATTATTTGTTGTATAAATAGAAAAGCTGAGATTTTTATCTTTTAAGTTACATCCGACAATATAGAGGAGCGCATTTATAGAAAAACTATGATGGTACTTCGGCGCTAGCAACGCCCAAACCGTCAAGCATGGTCTAATGCTAAAAATAACAGCATGTGCTCCTCATTTTGCACAGCACTCTTGTTAATTTACTCCACGTTTTACCGCTCGTTTCCCGATTCACACAACAGGAAAGGCCAAATTAAAAACGAATGCTAAACACGCCATTCCTTAATAATCTCTACATTTGCCAAATTACCAGCCGGTCACTACCCACTCGGGCCCACATGTCACTTGCAATTTCCCCACGCCACTCTAGCTTACCTTGTGCTTTCACACAAAGATGCGAGTTAATCGGAGGGCCCCACGTGCCACCTCTCGGTATAAATACCTTCCCGAAAGCACACAAGTGGCATCGCCAACACACTGATGCTCACAACCCTAAGCCGCACCACCCACAAAGAACGAGGTAAGAAGGAGGAGGAGGAGGCAATGCCATGAATGGCCGTGGCGATCATCGACACCGTGGTACCGGACGAGCCTCGCTTGCTTTCGGCCGCGCTCTTCCGGCGCCACGGTGTCCTCGCCGTGGACGACGCCCGGGAGCTCTTTGTCGTGAAGTCGGCCTCGGTGCGGCACAAGAACTGCTAGCATGAGGGCGTCATGTCAGTATGTTTCGCCACATGTGCTCAAGTGCCTCGGGTTCCGCTCATGGCGGCGTGAGCAGCACGGAGCACCACCTGTTCCTCGAGTTCGCGCAGCGGTAGTCTCGCCGACGTGGCGGCAGAACGGGGCCGCCGAGAGGGCGCGGTCGTATGCGTACACGCGGACGTCCGAGAGGCTCGGAGTACCTCCACGGAGGCTCGTCGTGCACGGCGATGTCAAGGGAGCAACGTGGTGATCGGTGCGACGGGCGGGCCAAGCTTGCAGACTTCGGTGCGCTAGAGCGGGCGACTTCAGGCAGTGCTCGGCGGCGCGCGGCGTTCATGGCGCCCGAGGTGGCACGTGGGAGGAGCAGGGCCCGCCGCCGACGTGTGGGCGCTGGTTGCACCGTCGAGATGACCACGGGCGCGTCCGTGGAGCGACGCGACAATGTCCTCGCCGCGATCCACCAGATAGGGTACACCAGACGCCGCGTCGAGGTGTTGCCTGGCTCTCTCGGATGCGAAGGACTTCTTGGACCGATGCTTTCGAAGACGCATGCGACAGCGCCACCACGGCGCAGCTCTTAGAGCATCCATTCGTGGCAATGTCATCCGGACAAAACAAAGAAGTGGTGAAGGCGACATGGGTGTCTCCGGCGAAACACAGCTGATGCGGCGTTAGGAGTCGGAGACCGACGACGAGGCGGACCACATGTGGAACAGCCCGCCCGTAGGATCAGGACAATGGCTTGCTCCGCTTGGCGTTGCGGACCGACTCCGACGAAGGTGGATCGAAGTTCTCGGCCGCATCTCTAGAAATGTTGCTGATATAGAAGCAGCAGATGATGTGGTTCCAGAGTGTCCGGCCAAGAGGGTAAAGGCATTGGCGTGCGATATCATCCTTGCGATTGGGACTCGACAATGGTGGATCGTAGTCCGCAATTAACGCTGGCGGCGAGAAGATGGATGCCATTATGCTCAAGAACTTGAAGTAGCAAGAGTCGATGAGCTATCCAACGATGCTTTGCAGGTTGCGCATAGCGTAGGAGGAGTATATAGTGATAAAGCTTTAGTTGAGCACCAGGAGGACGTTTTCTCCTTGAGTTCTTTCAGCGGGCAAATTGTGCCTGCTGTACATGCATGTTGCTGATGCGGCTACTGCAAAGGCCGGAATAAAACAATGTTCCTTTTTTCCGTACTACATAGCTTTGCTTTTCTATGGTTTTAGATTGGATGATTTTGTATTACATATGAACTTGATCACAAGAGGCATAATTAAACATGAGATGCTAGTCTTATTTCTGCAGAAGAAAAACGAACAAAGCGATTCGTGTTGAAATCGTGCCATGGAACTTTAGCACATCCGACAACTGGCTTGGGTCCAAATTTTTTTAAAAAATTTTCTAACATGGTTTATACCATCTTTCATTTGGTTGCTAGTTTGCCGGCAAAGCTTTTATTAGGATAGTAGCATTGTCTGAATTTTTAAAATTCATTAAGCTTGATTATCATATGAAAATTTTATGGGAATATTAGTGATGCATAATAACTGTGCGCAAAAAATTTCAAATTTTCTAATGTGGTTTGTTTGATTTTTCATTTGGTTCAAACTTACTGGTCATCGTTTTATCAGGACAGTAGGAATGTTTGAATTTTTAAAAATTCCTCAGATTTTATTATCTTCTTAAATTTTTATAGAAACATCACTGATATGTCAGAAATCTCCACAAAAAATTTCGATTTGTTTTGACATCGTTTGAACTATTTTTTGTGCTGTCCAATTTCACCAAGATCTCGGCGGATCTCGGTGAGATTTCGGTTTAAAAAACCGAAATTTAAATTCTGTTTTTACAATTCATTCGGAATTTATTGGAAATGGTGAGATCTCCCCGAGATTTCTTTCTCTGACCACGAACGATATTTAGAGCGAAACCGAGATTTCAATCCTTACTACAGACACAAAAAATGATTGGATACAGTTAAACAATAACCACTTCAAGCTATCATAGCTCAAAAGTTCACCACTTACTTAGTCACTTACTGCTAAAAATTCTTACGATGACTAACTAGCTAGTGAGTAGTGATTAAAAAAAATGGATCATGGGCTGAGCGCCTGAGCGTAAATTGCTAATTGGCAATGAACTCCATCGGTTCTACTATATCCTCTTCACGATCGAGCAATCCATCAGTGCAGGCGGTCGATGATAAGCGCCAGCTTCAAGCTGTCCTGCGGGAAGAGCCGCCGCCTGAGCTCCATAAACGAATGACAGGTTGAAATAACCCAAAAATTTCAAAATTAGTTTTGTCCGAATTTCTTGAATTTATTTGAATTTTTGCCGAATTTATTTCGAATTTATCCGGTTTAATTCAAAAACTTTCCTTTCTTGGAAAGTCAACTCCACTTTCCGCTTTCCTTTTCGGGCGATCCGTTTTTCCCTCGGGCTGGCGCCCTCCCCAAACCCGCCTTCTCCCCGTCCCAGCCCAAACCTGCGCGGCCCATTCCTCCTTCCTTGCAAGACGACGTCGGCTCCAAACTCCATCAACCCCGTCTCCAGAAGCGCCAATCTCGCTCCGTCAGCGGCGTCTTCTCCATGCGCCCTTCCCTCTCAGCGTTGATGCCCAACCCGTTCGCGCCGTCCGCCTAACCAAAAATGCTTCGCCTCGCTATGCCACGCTGACACGCCCGCATCCCGACCCGTCACGCCGTTCCGTCTCGTCACCATGCGGCCGCTCGTTGCAACCCATCTCTCTCCGCCACAGACACTGATCGCCACGCCTTTACGCCAACCGGTGGAGCTCGCATCCATCATTGCGCCGGCACAAAGCAACGCATCCCTACCGCCTTCACCCTCCCTCCGTTCGATCTTTTTCGCTACTCAAGCACTCCTCCACCGCGTCTTCTCTCTCCCCACGTGGCTCTCTTCCTCTCCCCGTGGACACGCTATAAAAGGCACCCCCGAGCCGCCATTTTCGACGCACCAAGCGCCCCGAGGCTTTTCACACCCTCCCCACCTGTCCATTTCTTCTCCGACCGCCTCCCCACGCCGCACCAGAGGTTTCTTCCTCAGCTCCAGTTGACCACCGTCACCAAGCCACGCCGTTCACTCCCTTCCCCATTTTTCTGCTCCCCCAAACTCACCTTACGCCCCTCATCCTCCTCCACCACTTCATCTTTTCCCCCGCCGCTATTTCGCCGGATCGCGTTGCGTCTTCTCCGTCTCCGGCTCAAGCCTCGCCGCAAGACTCTCTCTCTCGACTTGCCCCCACTCGCCAAAGCACCCTCTCGAGTCATCGCCATCCGAACTGCATAAATGTCGCCTTCAGACGACGCCAAGACGCTGCTGCCTCGCTAGCGGCTTATTTGCACTCACAGGGCATTCGCCCGCCATAATTTGAACCGCGAATCATGCGGCCCATGAGGAATCCATTTTCCTTTTCTTTTCAGTTTTTGATTTTCATTTTCGGATTTAAATACGATTTAAAATCCGAAAATTCATTTTAAATCCAGAAAATTTCCAAAAATCCCCAAAAATCCAAAAATGCCAAAAATACCTTTTCTTGACCGTCTCGAGCCGCTGAGTCCCAAAATAATCTCCGTTTCGCCCAACCAAGTCTAGAAAATTCCCAAAATGCCCTTGAACCCTGTCCCGGCCATTTTTCTCTCTGTTTCCCTTTCCGATTTTTCTTTCTTTGTTCTTATTTGTTCATTTATTTATTGCTTGCATTTTCTCGCGCTAGATTCGACATCGAAGCAACCATTGACACGAATCTCAGAGCGGGAGCAGTACACGGAGCCGTCGCAAGAGCAGGAGCCGTTCAAGGCCAGACACGACATCGACCAACTCTTTTTAGGCGAACCCTCGATCACGCAAGGCAAGCCACACTCCTTGAACATGTTGATCCCAATTCCATTACAGTATATTTATGTATCTTCTGTACTGCATTATTTTACTGGTATTTTAGAAAATAAGAAATGTGGTAGTTTCGAATGACATGATTAGATACCACCCAATGCTAAACTCATTGTTATGCCTTAAATCCTTTTTAACCCTAGGATATAAAATATTGAACCCTCGTAAAAGTAGCAATTCATACACTTATTACTTTTAGACAAATACTTAAATCTCAGAAGGATTGGTTTGGAGGATGGTTTTTAAAATTGCTACGGTGCGGGGGACAGCATTGGGCGGACCACGGAAGGTGGATGCCGGCCCAATCCCCAACCGATGACGAAGCCAATGGATGTGATGTGGTGGTGGTACAGTTGGTACCAATGGATTGTGGTATGTCATTTGGCCGAGTCTTTGGCAGTTAAGGACCGATGTCTTGGGCAACGTAAATAACTTCAGACCCCGCTCAACCACAAGTTGGGCCGGCCATCCTCACTGACTTAGTCCAACATAGCTCAGTACATTGTATTTCCCCTCGGAATACCTACAGGTGAGTCCCCGGTCTTTTTGGTAGATGGGGTAGTGTCGGGTGGGGTGAAACGGAATGAAGAGGCCATTCGATAGTTTTCACAACAGTAGGTGTCCATTGTAACCAGGGCGCAAATCCCATCCTGGCCCGTGGGATCCTGGGGTACTGTGGGCACAAACAACCTACTGGGTAGGAGCTAAAGGGGGGAAATTCAACGAAAGGTTATGTTAATCTCGGTCCGGCCGCATGCATAAAAGTTGCGTGTTGATCTATAGTGGCACCAACGACCGTAGATATCTTGTGGGTAAAGCTGAGCACCTCTGCAGAGTGATATCAATGGTATTCGAATACGCCGTGCTTCCGGTTAATGAAGCTGAGTTAATTTAGGGTGATTCCTGTACTGCGCCCCTGTAGTCTTATAATTAAAACTTGTCGTGAAGATGAACTTTGCAAGATAAACCCCCCCCCATGATATATTGCTATTTACGATTTGTGTTTCAAATGTAAAATAAAATTTAGATGATGTTTACAACCTGCATCCACAAATACTTAAAACTTGTACCTACCTTCGATTATTCCCGCATGTAATATTCAGAATTTCCGTGTGGTTTGTTGAGTACAGTTGTGTACTCACTCTTGCTCCCAATCCCCTCTTTAGATTTCAGTGGAAGCTGGCGATTTCCAGAAGACCGTAGATGACGATGTTATTTGGTTTTGGAGGCCTTGATCTATCTGCTCAAGCGTTTCCTGTGGGTGTTCTGTAATGTATTCAGTGCTAGCCGCACCTTTTGTAAAACTTTGGCCGTTAGGCCCTTATTTCATCTATAAAATGTTCGCATTTGCTCTTTTATCAAGCAATGTACCCTTGGTTACCTACGACCAAATTCTCGGTGGTCAAAAGGTATTATACGCACCTGAAAAGGCGGTCCGTCACCACAGTGATGACAATGTTGGGCCCGGCAGTGCACGCGTCCGGATCGAAACAATGGAGGCACGCGAGCATCGGCACCGCGCTTGAGACTTGCCCATATGTTGACTGCGACGCCATGTACTTGACGTCGAACGGTTTGGCGCCAAGGTGCGTGCCAATCGCCACGAGAAGTCGACCTTCACGGCCGGAAGGGTTGGCCGCCGGCGGTGACCAATTTGAGCGAGTGTACGCCGTCGTGAGAGCCCGCCAGATGATCCACGTGATGCTGAAGCCGAGGATGCCGGCAAAGTCGAGCTCGGCGACGAACGCTGGTAGCCGCCACGCCGTCTTGTGCTGCGGACTCGGTCGAACCCTGGGCCCGCAGAAGCGTGAACGCGATCGACTCCGTACAGGCGTGCCGCCGCGACCGACGTCGAAGTCCACGAGCTCACTCGCCACCAGACTCCACCGTCCGACGCCATCGTCGGTCCCAACGGGCCGCCTTGCGCGACGCATGGGTGATCCCGAGCTGCAGGATGTGAAGCTCATCGACGTTAGCGGGCCTTGGCGAGCACGTAGCCCCGCTTCACGATGAGCTGGTCGAGGAGGTGCTCGGGCGGGCGATGGCGGCGCCGGGTACTCGGTGTCCACCGCGATCGCTGACGAAGGGGTACTCGCGAACAGGACGGGATCATAGCCACCTCGCCGCAGACGTTGGCACGTTGCGCGCTGTGACCTTCGCATGCGCACTTTCGGCGCGGCGCGCGCATGGCGAAGAACGGACGGCGCCGGGCGGCGAACGGCATCGGCGCCAGCGGCACAGCGGCGTGGGCGGTGGAGGAGACCATAGCAACCGAGATGACACGTACGCTGCAACTCGAGTTGGGTGACTCGGCCCGCCTGCTAATATAGTAATATGGAGCTGGACGAATTCGAGTTCGATGCTTCTGCTAACTGGATTCGGCGTGATGTATTGTGACCGACCTGACATGTCTGCATGTTTTCTCCCTGGCAATCTGTCATAATCTATCCATGCGTCTTCAGATGTGGATCAATATGAAAAGAGCAGCTTCAATACTTTTCCTCTTAATACAAATTGCACAAATCTTGAAGTAAGTGAAGGGGTAAGTAATCACTATATACCATTCATTCATGCTTTAATATATGTGCAACTGTAAAAAAGAAAAGTAGGGAAGCACCTCTCAGATAAAAAACTTAGACCTAAGCTTGCTGTTTCATCTTGACCCTTAGGGGCTGTTTGGTTGCCGCCTCGACGAGCCCGCCGCATGAAGCCCTGACCGCCTCAATCTGCTCTCGAAAAGCGATCATAGAGCTCGTATCCCACGAGCCTGGCTGCGAGTGCTTTGTGCATCGTGCCGGCCTGGCATTCGCACCACGCACAGACAACCAAACAGCCATCTTACATGCGTAAATGCAAACTCACGCAATACAACGAGCAACCAAGTGCTGGTTTCCTGGCTCCCGCGAGTCTGGCCGCGTGGAGCTAGGCAACCAAACAGCCCCTTAACAGTTAAACTAGAGGAATGATTACATATTGTCACTGCTAAACTCGGTGTTGCATAATTGATTACTATGTCATGTTGTATCGATAGTATGATTTATCTAGTCTCCACTCAATGCAATCTAGTCCTCAACGCACTCATAGTTGTTGTAGTACTAAGTTCATTTGTAGATTCATCAACCTGTTGACCTCAAGTATCTTAGTTGGCGGTTTGATTTCAGAATGAAACCCAGGCATTTCCCATTCATTGATTACATGTTCTATTATGATTGCAATATAGGGTGTGAGCGGTAACAATGCAAATTGTCCCATAGCAAGGTGATTATTTAACTTCAATTCCTATTTTTATTACTTCATATAGACGTGCGAATTGAGGCAACATACAAACAGAAAGTGCTTTCAGCAATTGTTGAAAGCCTCATTGCCACCACTACCTGTCATGATAGATACCCCTTTGTTTTCACGGTGTAGCATTGAAATCAATCATTATGATTAAATCACATATGCTCCAGATTATGGACTATCTCGCTGAAACATCATGTATAGCATTGTTTAATTTGGATTATTATTGTTAACATGATTTGTGTTTCTTCAAATTCATTGTGTTCCAAAGCTATAGTTTTCCTGAAAGTATTTCAACAATGACTCAATCAGAGCACTCATCACATAATTTTAGAGCCCTCCTTTTTTTCTTGCATGTTTGGATGAATCAGGAAACTTGTCTAGAATATGGCATGGGTTTTATGTCGTCTCCTAATTGTTTGAACTATATATGTTCAGCTGAAGATCGAAAACAGTCTGCCACGGTGTCCGAATTTCAGCAATCTTATAAGAGAATGGTGTCCGAATGCGGATACCTATGCAATAATAGTCTTCCTTCAGAACACACCAAGACTTGAGAAGTTAACTCTGAAACTCGCAGAAATACATGTTTTTCTCCACATGTTTATTGATCCTTAATACATGGAAGTTTGCTGCTTGCGGTTGCCAGGTTCGATGTGCATGTTGGATGTTGTTTTACTCTCGTCACCTGACCCGGTGGTGCTCAAGCTCAACGGTGAGTGGCGGCTTGGCGGAGGTCTCACTCGGTGCAGCACCTGCGTGAATGGTCCGCCGAAATCCGATCTAGAGCCTTGCGCAGACACAACCTCCTTTTGCAGTTTATTCTTCCGATCGTGGCACGTCTTCGAGTCACGTTCTGTCACGACTATCCCTATATATCTGCGCCGCCACCCATGTAGAAGAATATACGTAACACCTTGAGTTAGGGTTTTGCCATTTCGCCGCTTCTCTGCGCCGTTGTAGCCTTTTCCATCCTGAACGCCGCGTGCATCTGCGATCGGGAGAGTAGGCCTCGAACCCTTCGTCTTCGAGATCCTGCACCAGGAGTGGGCGAATAAGGTTTTTGGGAAGCGCTCCGCGCGACTGCTCAAGATCTTCACCACGGCTCGCCTTCCCTGTTCCGCTGCTGGATGTCGCCGCCGGTATCTCGCGACGCACCATCATCAACGTCGTCTACGTCAACACCGCGACTGCACCAGCTACGTCGTCTGCATCTTCTTCTGCTCAGTACGTTCAATCTGTTCCAATCTCGTGGTTAATTATGTCTATCAAGATGATCGTGATGTTCGTGTTGTCTCATGTGTTAGAGAGATGCATGCTAGTTTCTATGATACTGTTCATGTTCTATATTCGGAATTTAATCCTGAAACTGTCTAATTCTTCAACATTTGCAGTGTTAATTAATATGACTAGGAAAATTTTAGATTGGAGCCGAAGTCAAGGGTATGGTTATTTCATTAGATCTGGGTGTTTCTTGTACGTAGAATAGTTGATTTGATGCTGAGATCTTGTTTTTCCTTTATCTACCTCAATAGCCAACAAATGTTTATATGTTCATGGATATCGTATTTGGTGTTTGGAAGCTGCGGAGGTGGGTAATTCACTTATACTTCAATATGTATGATGACTAAGCAAATGCTTCTTGGTGAGAGTATTATAAGTTTTGCGGTGGTGGCCCATGCAGCTGGCCATGTCAAACAGAGTCTCCTCTGTCCAGATTTTAGGTGGATCAATGCATGCGTGTAGTTTTAGTCGATTTTCTAGATGGTAGGTTCTCTGAATTTTTTAGAATCACTGTCATAATGTCTGAACCATTAGACTTTTTTTTGTTTCAATTCGGATTACAGACTGCCCCAATATAATAAGTTTTTTTTTTATCAAATCATAATATTGTATTACGTCATTGTAGTAGCTGTGAGTAGCAGATCAAGCAAAACAATCATTAGAGAGCACTCACTTTTCAAATGTTAAAATCCTTCTCCATTTTCTATAAATCTGTAGCGATTTGTGTGAGTAGTGTCAGGATTTTTGGTCACTTCATTGTATCTCTTTCTTCTTCTCGGTCTTTCTTTTCGATGTGGAGTATGTGTTGGTTCCTTGGGAGATAGGTCAGAATATGCAATAGGATCAAGGATTCAAATTTCGTTTTCGAATAAAATATCGTTTAAAACCGAAGTCTAAAATTTCGCTAAAATCTCAGTATTTCAGACAAATCTCTGTCAAAATTCAAAAACCAAATTAAAATCCAGTCCATTTGCTAGCGAAAAAAAACCGAATTTCAGTCGGTTTACCCAAAATTTCGTACAAAATTATCGAAATTTAAACAGTTTTTCACTAGCTGAAAAGTAAGTCAAACGATGAGAAAAGATTTTAAATTTTTTTTGGAGAGTCCTGACACATCCGTAATATTCTCATAAATATTTCAGATGATTATAAAATATGAGGAATTTTAAAAAATTCAAACATTGCTACTGTCCTGATAAAATGCTGACCGGCAAGTTTGAACCGAATGAAAATTAGAATAAACGAGGTTATAAAATTTTTAAATTTTTTTATATGGCTATGACACATCCATAATATTCTCATAAAATTTTCAGATTATGATCAGGATTCATGAATTTTAAAAAAATCGAAAAGTTTTACTGTTTGGTTGTGAAATCATGTGCTGAAAAATTGGCTTAATGATGAAATTGGCATTGCAAAGTGGTTGTGATCATGGCATGTATGGTGTTCGTGCATGTGCTATTTTAAATGATTATTTGATATGCTTGTGATAGCATGATAATGGTTTTGCTTGATGCAATGCACTCATGTAAGTGGTTGCATGGATTGACTTTTAGTCAAGTCGTGGACTTGTGTTCGGATTCGTTTCTTGTTTATTAGTGTGCAGGTGTTGCTCGAGGGCGAACGTGGTCGATGACGGGACCGGAACTAGGTTCATGGAGGAACTGAGGTTCGGGACTAGGTTCAGGGAGAAATCGACGTCTTGATGGTCAAGAATGTCATGCGGGACGTTCGGGCTAGAGAACGCTGTACATAGAGGCTAGTTAGTTATGTGAGTCCGACAGGCGGGCTGTACGCGTGTATGCGTGAATTTTGGGTTGTATACATGTATTGGGCCATATTGGGCCAAGTGGAGTTGTATACAAACTCTTTAGGATTGCTCAATATAAATAGGGGGAGGTGTCTCCTGTTTATGGTGAGTCATGTATTAGGGTTTGTACTTTTTTGTTTTGGAGTCTCAGAACTAGGTAAAAATATAAAAAATCTTTTTGTAGCAAGAGCTTACGGTGTCTTGTTTTTCCTGCGACTGCTGCCCCGAGGCTGGAGAAAGCTTTGCGGTGTGAGGAAAGTTTAAAGGCGAGCGATTTTGTGTCTTGCGGCCAGGAAGTTGAGATCCTGATCGTGCATGCATGCATGTTGTATTTTCGACGAGCGACTAGTAAAAAGAAGATTTGCTTCCTTTTGTTCTCGACGGCCGGCGGCTGTGCATTGCGGTTTGCTTTTCTTGACGGTCACAGGTCGTGGCGGCATACAAAGAGGCAACAAGACAGGCAGAGCAACAGATCGGCGCAGTGGACGGTTTTAGCTGGATAGCGTGGCGAGAGGACGGGGTGATCGGACAGAGAACTCCATTGGAGAGGAAAGGAAGATTTTCCGAGGCATCTCGTGAACACATCTTAATAATAAAAATCATAGTTTGCAAGTCGATGTGTCGGTAATCTCGTTCTTCGTTTTCGTTTAATAAGCAAAATAATTCAACTTAAGGCTTAAAATTTAAATTTAAGTCACATTTCAAACTCAAATTCCAGAAATTCCAGAAATACTTAATAAGCAGAGAATATCTTAAAAAGCAGAGAATAATTCAACTTAAGGCTTAAAATTTAAATTTAAGTCACATTTCAAACTCAAATTTTTATTTTAGTTATTTTTAAATTTAAATTCTTATTTTATTTGTTTTTGAATTTTTTGGAATGTTACAACGGCACTAGGGGCGGCGCAGTCGGGCACGCGTGGCGTGGACGGATGGAGGAGACCATTGTGACCGACATGACATGTACGCTCTAGTGCTCGATTCATCGTTTGTTGGAACAGAACACCAAAAACTTTAGGACAATTTTCTCTTTTATTTCTTCTCGCTCTGTTCGCTTATAAAACTCAAGTCTATCCCTATATTTATACCCAAAACTACAGTCCTAATTAACGAAATATGATTCTATTTCCTTGTCCTAATTGGACTCCTCATCCTAAACTTTTTTAATACAAACTTTCCAAACTAAAACTTTTCTATTACAAGATCATTTCTATCGATCACCCCCTTAATCTTATAACGCAACTCTAACTCATTGAGACAATCGATCTCAACTACGATTTGCCCAATACAAAACTCGATACAGGATGGTGAACACATCTTTAAGGAGTTCTGTCTTCTTCTTACTGGCCATGCCACCGGTGTCGTACCTCGCCGGCGATTACGACCTTTGCCTCAACTCTAATTGTCTTTTCACTGGTAACACAACTTGACGGCGACGCAGACTCGCATTAGAGCTTATCTACGAAAGAACTTGGGCACACCTACAAGAACTCTCGTGCACACACATGCATCTAGAACGATGGCCACAACTCCTCAACATCCTGAACTCATCTTCGACGAATTTGACTTTGGACGGTGAACACATCTCTTCAACGCCTCAGAGTCAACTTGACAGACATGACTTTGGACGGTGACCACACCTTCTCAACATTCCGGACTCACGCTTCCTTTTGATCTTCTCGTGCAGTATAATCTTTTCTGAAACGCACAACATTTTTGCGGACACCTTAGCCTCTTGGAAGCTATTGCCCTTCTAATCTCTCGCGGAGTAGTATAGTCGTGGACGTCCCTCACATGCCGCCGCACACAACTACTGCTACACCACGCCACGAAGCGCCTCTTGCATCAGAAGTCATGCCGCCAAATGCATGTGCGCCTTCCACGCTGCTTGATCTTGTCTCAACACTGTGTTGCTTCGCGATGATAACCCGTCTCGAGGCGTAGCAACGGTAGCCTCCCCCAGGGCAAGAGCAATATGAAGATTAGAATCTCGCTCTGATACCAATTGTTGGAACTAGTGGCAGAGTCTGGATCTCATCAAACCCCGGGCTAAAATATAATACACTAAACTATATACAAATAACGAAAACTAAACACACCGAGAAATTTAAAAAAGTAGAACACAAATACATTGGTACGTGAATTTAACCATATATCCACTATAACATAAAACATAATAAAACCTCGAGTTGGAGGGTATGTTTACCTAAATAACGAAGATTAGGTCCATAGTACCGTCTAATTTATTCATCATCAATTTGTGCCAGGTACCACCTGTCTGCCGCAACATACTGTGATTTGTCTTTGTAGTCCTGGAGATTTACTGGTGCTGTAATGGAACATAAGATTCACAATACTGGCTAATGGCTATGCACAAGATTGCCATGCAATTCATGGAGCAATTAATTTGCAGGATCCCCCTAGAGGCCAGGAGAAGTTCCTCTGCATCGTGGATCTCAAGGGCTGGGCTGGCATACGCAAACTGCGACGTCCGGGCTTACATTTGCAGCTACAGTCTATAGAGATCATGCAGGTCTGTTCAGTCTTCAGTTTAGCTAAACAAAAGTTGGTCTGCAGTCCAATTGAACAGCAGAATAAATTATAAACAACACCTGCTCGTAGCCAAATGGCCCAAATCCGTTGTGAGTTTTTCTGAACGCATCTTGCCGATCGATGATTCTTTCAATTTTCTGGCGCAGAATTACTATCCGGACAGGCTTGGCAAGGCGCTGATGATCCATGTGCCTTACAGGCCATTCATGATTCATCGACAACAATCGCAGAATGATAGCAAATCATAATTAAGGCCCCTTGTAACAAGCGACCGTGCTAATATCTTGTAGAGTGGCAAGCTGATCACACCAGCTTATTGTTATTTTTTTCTGCTAATTACTTCTTTGTCCATTGCATTTTCAGTTTCTTTTCATTGACGACAAGAGCTTGCAACTTGCAAGAGACGCTACTCCGGGAGATCGACGAGAGCCAGCTCCCATCCCAGATATGTACGGCGGAATTGCCCAAGTATGCAAAACTAAAAGTAATAAATTTGCAGTCGATTGAATTGTGTTACCTACCGAGTAATTTGGGTATTTGCCACGTCAAACATGTGGCTTCGCAAATTTTCCACTGGACCCATATTTCATTAACTCAGATGGTCCCATATGTCATTGGCTCAAGTGGCATCATAATCCAAAGGGTCAATCTTTAAAGTGACAAATAACCAATTTTCTTGTTACCTACCCCAGTTCTTGGAGAGCCGTAGGACATGGACTTGAATACTTGATGATTGCTCTGCAGCACTCGCGCCTCGCAGGTCGCGGCCGAGGACGGGTTGACGGCGAACGGTGAGTCGGGGCGACTGACGTAGCTTGCGCGTGCCGGCGCCGCCACAGTCCACAGAACTTCCTCGCGTAGTCGGCAGTCGAGCGGTCACCTCGCGGCTCGCGCAGTGGGTAGTTGAGGCGTCGAGCGATGAGCAGTCCTAGCAATATACGTAATGGCTACTAGAAGTCTAGAAAC